>RJWJ010023914.1:0-25336 GCA_004363605.1 Indri indri
GGAATGCTCATATCAACATCATTCTCAATAGCCAAAAGCTGAAATAAGCCAAATGTCTATCACCTGAAGAACTGAGAAATAAAATGAAGCACTAATACATGCTACAACATTCAAACCTTGAACACATAATGCTTCGGGAAAGAGGCAGACACAAAAGGTCATATGTTAAACATTTCCACTTACATAAATATCTAGCATCGCCAGATCCTTTGGGATAGAAAGTAAATTAGTGATTGCCAGGGACTAGGAAAGGGGAAATGAGGAGTGGCTGTTAATGGGCACAGGGTTTCTTTTTGGTATGATGAAAACATTCTAGAATTAGATAGAGGGGATAGTTGCATAACTTTGTGAATCCACTAAAAACCACTGAACTGTATACTTTAAAAGGATGAATTTTATGGTATGTAAATTATATGTCAACAAAAAAATACAACAAAAAGGAAAAAAATGAGTAAGTAAACCCTATTTATTCTTACTTTGGATTTCCTAGTGGTCCTCCTGCAAATTGGGAATTTCTGTCTAGAAATTCCTGCAAACCCTTTAGTTCCTGTAGCACTGACTCTAGCAGTTGACAGGGAACACTGCTTTCAATCTGCACAAATAAAAAAAATTTTTAAAAGTTTAAAAACACATACTCTGTAAAGCTATAATTGAATATGAACAATTTTAATTTTGAGGTGCCCTATCTTTATAAGCAATAGTTAATAACTACATTCCTCTCTTTCTGTTCTAATAAGATTGATAATTTACATATAGGAAAAGACAAACATTTTGACTACTTCTTACATTTTTATATGGGTCGCCACCCAGATTAAAATGTAGAATATTTTCAACTCCCAAGAAAGTTTCCTAATGTCCCTTTCTAGTCATTAGTCATCCCACCTCTGAGGTTACCACTTTTACTTTTACCACCATAGATTAGTTTTGCATGTTCTTACGCTTCATATAAAAAGAATTGTATACTATGTTAGGCAAATACATTCTTACTCTTATAAATGTCAACTGTAAAAGGATATCATAGTCAAAAATATATTTGGTATCTTTTCATTTTAAAAAGAAAACAAGCTTAAATAGATTACATTTATATTCTAGACTTTTAAAAAATCTCACTATCTGAATTTGCGATAATATAAATTTCTACAAGATGCTTTCTTAAAGCAGTCTGCAAAGCATGCCAATTCATGGAAATTAGTGCTAGGTCCATGGTGTTTTTGCATATGTAAGTCAAAGTATTAAATAGCAAATTTTGAGCAATATTAAGTATTAGCACTATTTATCCCTCACAGCAACCTTATGAGGGAGATATCTTATTCTCATTTTATAGCGAGGTATTAGGCTCTGAAATGTTAAGAAATTTACTCATGTTCAGATAGTTAATAAGTGATAGAGCTGAGATTTAACCCAGAGGGCAGACAGTTTATTGAATAAGAACACAAATTTGTAAATAAAAGAATAATCATTGCCATCTTGCTCGTGTAACATCAAGAAATGTTACAAGAAACTATCAATTAATACCATCAGGCGGTTACATACAAGTAAGAGAGTAGTAGCACACACACTTACTGCAGTGATCTCTCTGTTGCCACTCTTGAACACTCTCTCCACAACTAAGCTAGCATCCCAAATGTTTCTGGAACAAAAAAATGTTTTAATGATTGTGCAGTAAATTAATAAAAGCATTACATTACATAATAAATTCATGTCTGTAGAAACTTAATGGCTTTATTAGGTTTTTAAAAACTTAGCACTGGTTTCATTTAACATTTTACTAAGTTATCTGGAAGAATGGAAACAGGAAAATTTTCATACCTGATAGACCTAAGTTACTTCAGATAACAAAATACTGCTCAAGAAAAATCAAAAGGCTTTGGGTACTAAATCATAAACAAGGATCTTGTAATGAAAAATATAAATTTATAAAGTGGTTTGGCACTGTTTCAAATTTTAAGCAAATGATATGAAATCATAGATCTCAAATCTAAGGAAAATATATACTAGACAAGACAGCTAATTAGATGATACGGTAGACTGCAAAAAATGATCAACATTCTTTCTCTCTCCCTATAGCTATCTCTCTTGCAATGTGACTTTAATGCCTCTCCCACAAAAAGGTGGGTTGGCCTTAAGACTTCCTTCTGGCCAAGTGACTGATGCAGAAAAGAGAATGGTAGGCCAGTTTTGAGCCCAGGCATAAAGAGGTTTTGTGCGTTTCTACTTTCTCGAGGAACCCTCTCACCACCAAGCTAATAATGGCTGGCCTGCTGGAGGATGAGAGATCATGTGGAGAACAACCCACCTGTCTCAGCTGAGGGCATTCTAGATCAGCTGACAAATATGACCTTAAACATGTGAGACTCTAGCCAAGACAAGCAGACTTAACTTCACAGTTGACTGCAAATGCATGAGTGAGCACAGAAAGACCAAAACTGCCCATTTGACCTACAGACACATCCTGAGTTATGGGGAGATTTGAAACACTATATATTAATATCTATATAGATATACAGTTGATCTTTAAACAACACAGGTTTGAACTGCACAGGTCCATTTCTATGCAAATTTTCTTCCACATCTGGCACCCCGATGCAGCAAGACCAACCCTTCCTCTTCCTCCTCCCCCTCAGCCTATTTACGATGATGTGGGTGAAGACTTTTATGATGATCCACTTCCACTTAATGAATAATAAATGCATTTTCTTTTCCTTCTGATTTTCTTAATAACATTTCATTTTCTTTTCTATAGCTTACTTTAATAATACAGAATACATATACGAAACACATCGGTTTTTTTTTTGACACAACAATCTCGTTCTGTCACGCAGTCTGGAGTACAGTGGCACAACCATAGCTCGCTGCAGCCTCAAACTCCTGGGCTCAAGTGATCCTCCCACCTCAGCTTCCTGAGTAGTTGGGACTACAGGCGTGTGCCACCATGCCTGGTTAATTTCAATTTTTGGTAGAGACAGGGTCTCACTATGTTGCTCAGGCCGGTCTCAAACTCCTGGCCTCAAGCAGCCCTCCCACCTTGGCCTCCCAAAGTGGTGGGATTACAGGTGTCAACCACCGTGCACAGTCCAAAATATGTTTTAATTGACTCTTTATGTTATCGGTAAGGCTTCTAGACAGGAGGCTATTAGTAGTTAAGATTTTGGGGAGACAAAAGTTATATGTGGATTTTCAACTACACAGGGAGTCAGTGGCCCTAACCCCTGTGTTGTTCAAAGACCAGCTGTATTTTGATGCTACCATACACACACAGAGAAAGAAAGCGAGACAGAGAGAGAGAAGGTGGGGAGAGAAATAAAACACAGCAATGAATATAGTTAGATAATAAAAAGGCTGAATGATAGAAAATCTTATCAGTGGACAAGTGCGTTAAAACTACAAGCATAGTAAAATCTAATAAATGATGTCCCAAATTTAGAGTTAAAAACATTTACTCAAGATAGGACAAGGTGAGCAATAGTTAATTATTCCGTAAAAATCTTACCCCATGATTCGAGAAAAGTAAATGCAAATACCATTGTGTTTCCCAGAGTACACAATCTCTGGTCCAGTCATGCAACTCATACTTGTGGCCTGAGTTGCTGGGTTTCCCATAGCACATACTGGAGTTGACATGGCAGGAGGCTGTATACCTTGTACACACATAAGAAAAACAAGTCTTTTAAAAATATAACTTTAAAAATCCAGAATTCTCAATAACCCAAGTTGTTGTATCTGGACACAAAGGTAGAAATAGTTATAAAAATAATGGAATAAATAGATATTTAATTTGGTTGTCCTTAATAAGAAGAGAGACTTAAACTTGGATGGTGGTCCTAGGTAGACTTTCAAGTATTGACAATGCAGCATGAAAAGGAAAAAAAACATGTAATTATTTTTCCTAATGCTGAGAGAGAAATAGAACTAATTATACAGATTTCAGGCCCGAATTAAATACTGGTACCCAAATAAGGGGCTTTCCAGGCACACTATTAGAGGAGCTCTTAAATGCATTCATGGCCGAATACTAATATTTGCTTGGATGTCACTTATATTAAATGACACTTATTTTCAAGGGAATAAGGCAAGTTAATCTTTACCCTAAGCATTAAGGATAACTCATAATGTTAATTCTTCAAAAAGAACATTAGTAGCAATCCAAAACAGAGAAAAGGATGTACCTTGAGATGGTGTTCCCAAAAAGGATGGATTCGGATAAGGACTACCACTAGCAACGGGAGAACCTAAAAAAGGAAAGAAGAATATAAAGAGTTATAAAATAATCTCCCAGTTTTTTCAATCTGATCAAATTAGGCAAACAGAAGCCATTTCTAAGTATAAGAAGGACTGGCATCACCCATCATATATTCAAGAATTAGGGACTTCTCTCATTTCCCAGTAACTTTCTACCAATCTCCACTTTGAAAAACACTACTGTGAGGGTTTCTTGTTATTAAATCATTCATCTTTTACCCTTTGAATAAATACCAAAAGAGTTCTGTAAATACTATTAGATATATTTTATTTTGCTCCCCGGTATACATTAAGGATTCAATATTAATATATCATAATTTTTAAGAGTCAGAATCTGTAGACTTATTTACCAATAATACAGTAGCAATAAATAAAACATAATGAAAGATTTATTGATTAAAATATGCTGGAAAGTTTCTAAAATTCAAACTATTATAAACAATTTCATTTTAATGTTTTATACTCACTAGCATAGACAGGAGACCCCAAGATGGGACCAACATTACTCGGAGGGGGCAGAGTAGTTGGAAATCTCATCTGCGCTTCACCACCATACCTATTTTTATGACAACAGAGGCTGAGTTTATTCAGTAAAACCATCCATCTTTAAAGCTGGACTTGTTCTTAGTCCTTAGCTTAAAAATAAATGCTTTAAGCATTGGACACTTTATTGTGCTGACAGTGAAATATATGCATACGATACATAATAAATACTTATTCAGTAAATGCTGAATTAAAACTGCTACCAGGAAGAAGTATTACATTGTTAAGTATGAAATGTCCAATTCCCTCAAGTACTAAATTTGACAGTTGATATCTCTAACATTTCACTTCAACACTTCTTGTTTTATTTTTATTGTGAAGGTGCATCCTCCAATCTTACAAACACACATTTTGGCTTGTGATTATCTTTCACAGTTTTTTTTTTTTTTAGAGCAATTTTTGTGAAACTGTGGAATCAAAAATTAGTGTTATTTTCGAATATGAGTTCCTTTGTGGAACCAATGCAGTGCAAACAACGCAAAGTATCAATGAAGTGTTTGGGAAGAATGTGGCTAATGAACGCAAGTATGTTGATAGTTTGAGAAGTTCCATTCTGATAATTTTAATCTTGAAAATGAGCCACGTGGGAGACCTGAGACCAAGGTGGATAATGATGGCTGAAAGCTGTAGAGGAAGCAAATTCATCTCAACCTATGTATGAATTAGCAGCAAGGTTTAATTTTACTATTCCAACAATATTGGATCATTTGAAACAAATTGGCAAGGAAAAGAAGCTGGATAGATGGGTTCTCTGCATGAATTAAACGAACATCAGAAGAGAAATCATCTCGAAGCTTGTCTTTCTTTGTTGTCACGACATAAAGGCAAATCATTTCTACACCATATTATTACATGTGATGAAAAATGGATTCTTTTTGACAATTGCAAGCATAAGACACAATAGCTGGATAAAGATGAAGTGCCGAAACACTGTCCAAAATGGAATATTCATCAAAAAAAGCTAATGGTATCTGTTTGGTGGTCCAATGCTGGAATTATCCACTACAGCTAGTCAATTGATTACAGCAGATGTCTATTGCAACCAACTGGACAAAATGATGAGGATGTTTGCAATTAAGCAGCTGAGATTGGTCAATAGAGACAGGCCAATCCTCTTGCAAGACAACACTCGACCACATGTCACACAAACAACACTGCTCAAACTATAGAAGCTGGACTTGGAAACTCTCTGTCATCCACTGTATTCATCTTGCACCAACTGACTACTGCTTCTTCCAGGCTTTGGACCATTTCTTGGCAAGGACAAATATTCAATTCTCTATAAGCTGTGGAAAACGCCTTCCGCGACTTCATTGCCACTTGTTCTCCAGGGTTCCTCACTGCTGGCATAAATGAGCTACCATTAAGATGGCAAAACTGTGTAGACGGTTTAGGCGCATAATTTGATTAATCGTATTGTTTCTTGTTTCGGATATAATAAACCACACTTTTGATTCAAAATATGACATTTCATAATTAATGACCTAATATAAGGGACTCTGATAACTTCTTGAAAACAATGTGCAATGTATAGAGTTTACTTAATGGGTAACTGCCATCAAAATTTTCACACTAGATTATGGTCAGACAATACTTTAAAAACCTTTTTTAAACAAATCACATTATAACTTCTTGGCTAATATTTTCCAAATAAAAATATCTCTTTGATACCAAGTTTCCTTAAAGTGATTCAGAATCCCTCAATACCAATGATACACATAAAGGAGTGGCATACTGTCTGGGGAAGTAAGAAAGATATATGAGATTGTAACTGAGGTGGAAAGAAGATTAGACAAGTTGAAGAACAGAATCCAGAGATAGAATAAAAATGCATAAATCATGCTAATCTAGCTGCTTCGATCAACATCATTTCATCCTTTTGCAAATAAATATATTTTAGTACTCTATCTACAGAGTCATTCAACTGTTTGGCAAAGCCATTACCTATCCCGCTGGTATTGAAACCATTTAAAAAGTGGCCCAGTACCAAAAAAACCCCTGACGTATACCTGAAGAAAGCCCGAGTTGCCCAAGCAGATACTTCTCTATCACAGGCAGCACTGGAGCAAGCAAGAATAAGGCAAGTTGCACAAGCCTGGTCTTCCTGTAAAAAGAAGAATATCTTCCCTATATTAAAAATAAACATTTTAAAAGAAGTTTTATTTACTGCTCTGTCCAGTGTTTAAATCTGTATCTAGGACAGAGCAGATGCTCAATAAATATTTGCTGACTAAAGGAAGTTAGCTGGTATTAAAAAGAGAAGGGAATACTAATGGTTTTAAAGTTTATCATAAGCACTAGTATTAAAGAATGCTCTCTTTTTCTTTTCACCTAGATTCTGATTTAGTTCCTGGTTTATTTCCTTCTTGCAGCCTTTCTACCTTTTAGAAAATAAGGTACTCAATATATGCTAACATATGCTATATATATGCTAACATATATTGAGTACATATCGAGTGTCGCACACTAATTTAAGAGTTCAGCACATATTAATCTTCCCATCACATACTATTATTATGTAATGCATATTTTAGATGGAAGAAAACTGAAGCCCAGAGAATTCAAGTAATTTACCCCAGTGGTGGAGCTGGGATTTTTAACATAGGTGGTTTGAATCCAGAGTTTGTATACTTAACTTTGATGTGATATTTTAAACTAACCACTTCCAGTTTTATTTCATCAATTCTAGTTATGGCTTCAGATTACTAAGGTCTCCACAGTACTGTCTCAAGTTTCTTCCTCAGGTCATTAAGCCAAAACAAATAATTGAACAAAAAGGGACTTATCCATAAATGTCATGTGCATTTAATAAAGATGCATTTATCACATAACTTGAACATAGAACTCTAACTAGTAGACTTTAATGATAAAAAATTATCAACAACAGAGAATAAAAAGCTGAGAGTTTACTGTGGGACTTATAACATACTAATCCTGCTTTCAAATGTTGGTATACATTTGACTTAGGCAAAGAAAGGAATATTGTTAAGATGATCTGTTTATTGCAGTATTTTAGTCCCAATTTATGTAAAATTTAACTATCAATCCCACTGTTTCATGGTTTAAAATTATCATCACATTTTTCAAAAAGTATTAAGTAATTACCTGATGTAATTTAAAGAATCTTTCAATTTCTTCTCCATCTCCACCCACATTACTCACAAGGAGATGCCTCAGTTGATCTACAGGTCTGAGTTTATGAAACATAAGACTCCCCTAAGAAATTTTTTTAAAAAAGAAAAAGAATATGAATAATAGATTTACCAAGATTGGCTGGTAGCAACTGACCCTGCTACCTTGTTTAATAAAATAAATGAAACAAAAAAAAAAAATAACTTCAAGAATACAAAGTAAACTGGTCAAAAATATCACCTATATTTTAACTTACAACCTACACTAAATCTATATATCCATAGACAAAATTTAATAAGAAAACACTACCTCTCTCAAAGCTGCCCCTCAAACCAGAGAATTAAAGTTAGATTATTAATCATGTTGCTACCATGTATATCCATTTAGAAAAATATGAAGCTGGACCCATACTCATACCTTATACCAGGATAAATTCTAAACAGATAAAAAAATTTAAAGGAAAAAAATAAAACTATAATAATAATAGAAGAAAAGGAGAAGAAACTATAGGTGAATTATTTTATGAAGCTTAGAGGAAGCTTTTTAACTCTGACATAAATCCCAAATGACAATTGGTAATTTTGACTACTTATAAATTTGTCTGTATGGGAAAAATCTCAATAAACAAGATCAAATGACAAACGAGGAAAAATATTTGATGCTAAAAATAAAAAAAAAAGTTAGTTTCCCTGATACATAAATCCTAATAAATTTTGATTTTATAAATCAAAATGACAACTCAATAGAAAAGTAGGTATAAAATAGGAATAGACAGTTCACAGAAATATAAATACTTGAAAAGATAGTCAATCTCTTAATAAGACAGCATATCGTACTGAGAGAGGCTTCTAGGAAACAAGTATCCACAAACATTGTTAGGGAAAGCACATACACTCTGAGCAGATGTGATACCACGGCTTTACTCACACACATGTGAAATGATATATGCACAAGGCTGGATTTTTTTTTGAGAAACTGGGTCTTGCTCTGTCACTTAGGCTGAAGTGCAGTGGCCAGATCATAGCTCACTGCAACCTCCAATTCTTGGGCTTAAGCAATTCTCCACCTCAGCTTCCCAAAGTGCTGCAATTACAGATGTGCACTAGGCCAGCTAACTTCTTTAATAAAATTTTTTTGTAGAGACATGGTCATGCTATGTTGCCCAGGCTGGTCTCAAACTCCTGGACTCAAGCAATCCTCCTGCATTGGCCTCCCTAAGTGCTGGGATTATAGGCATAAGCCACCCACTGTGCCCAGCCAACAAGACTGTATTTTTTAATAGAAAAAGATAATCCATTAATAGGGGCCTAGTGAAATATGGTACATCCATACAAAGGAATACCTTTGAAATATAAAATAGAATGAGAAAGTACTTCATATATGAATATGGAAAGGTCTCCAAAATATATTTTTGAAATATAAAAAGCAAGGTATAGAACGGTATATATGTTACTATTTGTTTAAAAATATATTTGTTTTGTTTGTATAACCGTATCTGGAAGGATACACAGATATTGATAACATGGGTGTCTGGAGAAAAGGGACCTGGACTGAATGAGAGATTTTATTGTATATACTTCCCCTGTTTCACCATTTGAATTTTGGCAATACATTACTGTATAACAATTAAAATAATAAGGAAATGTTTTTGAGTAAGTGAGAACTTATAAGAAATATATTTGGTTGCTCTTAAAAATAAAACTTAGCTTACATAAGTTACTATATACTACTACGGTCATATAATTATATTGTAACTGTATAAGTTATTATATATTAAATACTTGGCTTATAGTATATTTTATGTTGCTACCAGTGATAGAAATGCTACTTCAGAAAAAGCATAACACTTACAAAAAGACGGTTCTTTTGCATCATTTTTAATATTTATAAAGTATTTCTTAAGAGTACTATAAGAGTAAGAATTCCTAAGTATTTAAGAAAATGATTTCGTTAAGCAACTATTTCAGTGTACTTAACAAAAACATTAAATATCACTTCTCTTTTTTTTGTTTCTACCCAAACAGAATATGTACATACCTGTGCCGAGAGGAGAACAAATTTCTTTGGAGGTAACATGTGTTGCTGTACAACAACTGGTGAGTCAGTTATTGGAATATGATCCTTATTTAATGGTGTAATTATCTTATCTACTTTCAATTCATCTATTGCAGAAAGAGCCCAAGAATGACCATCAACACGGGTTGTCATCTATGTAAAAGAATTAATTTTTTAAATTATCTTATTGAAGTTACACATAAAGCAAAAGCTTCTAGAAGAAAAAAAATACAGACTTAATTGCTAAATAAATGTAGATTTAATAAATAATACATTAATATTAATATTCCAGAAAGTATTTAATTTTCTATCCTTTGCTTTTAATCAGGCATCTTCTATACTATTAACAACAAATAATCTTTTCATACTAGAGCACAAAGGCAAACTTTTCTTAAGATAAATTGTAAATACTATCTACTAGAACTATAATTCTCTTAACCAAAGAATAAATATTTTACCATCTTTCCAGGATAGATTCATCTATACTGCTAGGTTCAGTGCTTATATTTTACTGACATGTAGATTTTTCTTGTACATTTTTTTTGTTTGTTTTGTTTGTTTTTTTGAGACAGAGTTTTGCTCTGTCGCCTGGGATAGAATGCAGTGGCGTCATCATAGCTCACAGCAACCTCAAACTCCTGCGCTCAAGTGATTTTCCTGCCTCAGCCTCCCAAGTAGCTGGGACCACAGGTGGGTACCACTATGCCCAGCTAATTTTTCTATTTTTTGTAGAGATGGGGTCTCGCTATGTTGCTCAAACTAATCTTGAACTCCTGGCCTCAAGCAATCCTCTCGCCTCAGCCTCCCAGAATGCTGGGATTAGAGACATGAGCCACCGCACCTGGCCACATGTAGATTTTTGTTCTTTTGAAATTATATTTGCTTTCCATGCTAAGATACTTTCTTTTAAAAAGTGCTTTAATACTCTAAAATACTTTATAATAAAAAATTTCAAGCATTTAAAAATTTAAAAAATATAGTCCAATGTCCATATGTCTAATACCTGGTCAGACAATTGTTAGTATTTTGCCATAGTTGCTTTTTTTTCTCTCTTCCTATATTTTTTGTTTTATTATACCATTTAAAAGTAAGTGACATACATATCACCCCTAAATACTTTTGCATGCATCTCCTAAAAATAATGATGGTCTCATACATAATTATGATACCATTATAGTATTTAAGAATGTTGACAATTCCCCAATATAATCTAAAGTCCAGGCAATATAAAATTTCCCCTATTGTCCCAATGTCTTTTACAGCTATTTGTGGAAATCTAGAATTTAATCAAAGTTATATATTATATTTGGTGATTTTTTAAAAAAATAAAAGTCTACATTTATTTGAGAAGTCTCATATTATACAATTGAAATGATAATGTATAGCATTCGCTTAAAAAAAAAAGTTAACATTTACTGAGTGTTTCTTATGTGCCAGGCAGTGTTCTGAGTGCCTTGCACACATGAAATTATTTAATTCCATAACTCCACAGATGTAGGTACTACTGTAACCCTTACAGATGAGGAAATGGAGGACCAAAAACATATTAAGTCCTCTTCTCCAAAGGTTTGAGCAGGTAGAGCCAGGATTCAAACTTGTACCCACCTCCAACACTGCATCCCAGTCAGGGCAGAGTTTATATCTTACTAAGTTCTGAATCCTTGCAGTTCATAGCAAAGCTCATAGTATGTCCTCCATCAAGTTCAAAGAATAAAGGAAAGAACAGGAAAGGCACTCCTTACCTCCTTATCTACCTCCTGTCTCTACTCCAGCTCCTTGAACTGTGTCAGAAACTTCACCGAGCTCATGGAAACTATACTGCTATCCCTGGAAGTTAGGTTTTTATTCCTCCTACTTACACCTTTTTCCCCTCCCCACAACTGGAAGGGCTCGAGCTCGAGCTCGAGAATCACCAGAAAGTAGCCAGCGACAGCTAGAATCAAAAATGCCTGTGAAGAGATGGCTCCAAACACACAGTATCAGACATTTACACCTCAGTAGAGGTTGGTTTGTCTGGTTTGATCAGCAGCCACTAGGGACTCTGCAGGAATACATAGGAGGACAGATGGGGTGGGCAGAGGACACCAAAGGGAAGAAGAGACGTGGCTTCCCCTTAGCACCTCATGGGCTGGGGACTAGGATGGGTGGCCTGCAGAGGTGGAGGGGGAGCCCAGTGGGTGAGTTCATGGCAGCCTTGTCCCTCACCCAGGAAGACTACATCAACTTCGTGAAGTATGTGGTGGTCTTTGCTTCCAAAAGACAATCGAGTGTGAGTTTGTATATGTAGGGAAGAAAAATGAAATAAAATGGAAAAAAATGCTGGTAATTCTCTCGTATGAGTTTCAATTTACCAAACTTTTGTGTATGCTTGGAAATTTCTATAATTAAAAAAAAACTTTAAAAATTTAGGCAAAATTACAAAAAGATTGTTAGGATAAAATTCTAAGTCGGAACTATAATGGACAGCCTCATAATTAAATAACTAAAAAAAACTACATTTAAATGAGACAATTATCATTTCCGAAAAGATACATGTATTTTCAGGTGTGTTATGGGAAACATTCTAAAAGGGTTCCAATGTTTTACTTTAAGAATGTTTTTAGTGATTACCATAATAACTTCTAATGTGAAACAGAAAAAACAAAGAATTAACTGGACACATTTCTTTTCAATAAGATTTCTAAAGATATATTATTATAGAAGCAAATAGCAATAAATAAGAAGATAAAGTTTCTTACCATATATTCTTCATTCAAAATTATAAAAACATTTCTTTAGTATTCTCAGGATAAATTACCTGGGTTTCCATCATTGGCTTTTGGAAAGGAAAAGTATCATGGTTGACACACCATAAAATGTCATTATCCTCATTTTCTGAGGCTGCCATCAGTAGAATACCTAAAAGTTTAATACATAAAATTTTATTACATGATGTCAAATAATATGCATCCCCAAATAACCTCAATAAAAATTATTAACATTAATAAAAATTACTAATACATGTATACATATATATAACATTAATCTTTATAAGCAAACAAGTTACAAAACAAAATAAAAATAAATTACCTGAAAGAACATATAATTATTGGCAGGGCAGAGTCATTAAGTGCTCTTGATCTTATATTGTATTTCTTTCACGTAAACATTCACTTTTTTCACATTTTAGCATTTTTGAATTTAGGATATATCTTACATTCAATGGCTTTATCAAGTTAATTATTAACTTTAAAAAAACCTATTTAGTATATAAAAAAATGCCATGACTTACAATCAATAATAGTTAATATTCAATGAAATAGAATTTATGTACTGATTTGTTCAAACACATCATGAATAAAAGTGATGAAGGTGCTAGTGGAATGGCAGAAATAAATGTACTATAAAAACAATACCTCAATATATTTAGCTGATATTATAGTTTGATTTTAAAATATATTCTTCTATGCTCAAATCCAGCTCCTCCTGCTAATTTGCTCCCTTTACACTGACTTCAGTGGTGTCAGTTTTGAGTCCAATGGATGATGTTAGGTGAAAGAATCACAATTAATTAATTAATAACATATATAACTGGCTTGTAAAAAATTGGTTTATATCAAAGTGGCAGAAGATGTTTCCCTAATTTTAGCACACAGAAGTTTGAAAACTACACTTTAAGCTGGGCATGGTGGTACATACCTGTAATCCCAGCTAATCAGGAGGCTGAGGCAGGAGGATCACCTGAGCCTAGGAGTTTGAGTCCAGCCTAGGCAATATAGCAAGACCCTACTAACCCTTAATATTAAAAACAAACAAACAAACAAACAAAAAACCCAAAAACCTAACTACAATTTTATTGCGCTGATACATAAGTAAAACCATAGTATCTTTTCCTGAATACATTTTTAGCTTTGAAACTTAATTCTATTTGCAATAGCATCAAAAAAATAAAAATACTTAGGAAATAAACTTAACGAAAGAAGTGCAAGACTTGTACATTGTACATACATCATTGAAAGAAATTAAAGGTCTAAATAAATGGAACAATATCCTGTATTCACGGATTTGAAGACTTAATATAGCTAAGATGGCAACATTACCTAAATTGATTTACGGATTCAACTATCAAAATACCACCTGCCTTTTTTTGCAGAAACTGACAAGTTGATTCTAAAATTTATATGGAAATACAAGAGACTCAGAATAGTCAAAACCATTTTTAAAAAAAAGATCAAAGTTGGAAGAGTCACACTTACCAATTTCAAAACTTACCACAAAACAACAGTAATCAAGACTGTGTGTTACTGGCATACGGGTAGACAGACATAGAGACCAATGTAATGGAATCGAGAATCCAGAACCCATACATTTATGGGCAATTCATTTTAGTCAGTATTGCCAAAACAATTCAATGGGGAAAGAATAGTCTCTTCCACAACTGGTGTTCAGACTAGTGGATATCCACATGGAAAAAGAATGAAGTCAAACCCCTACCTCATACAATATACAAAAATTAACTCAAAACAGATTAAAAACCTAAATGTTAAGAGTGAAACTATAAAGCTCATAGAGGAAAAGAGTAAATCTTTATGACCTTGGGTTAAAGAACAGCTTCTTAGACATGAACCCGAAACATAGCAAAAAAAGAAAAAAACAGATAAATTGGACTTTGTCAAAATTTATAACTTTTGTGCTTCAAGGAACACCCTCAGAAAATGAAAAGACAACCCACAGAATTGCAGAAAATATTTGCAAATCTTATACCTGATAAGGTACTTATGTCTAAAATATACAAAGAACTCCTACGATTCAATAATAAAAAGACCAATTTTTAAAAAGACAAAGGACTCGAACAATTAGTTTTCCAAAGATGATGTACAAATGGCTAAAAATCACATGAAAAGATGCTCAATATCATTTAGCCATTAGGTAAAGGCAAATCAAAATCACAATGAGATATCACCTCACACCCACTAGGATGGATGCAAAAAGACAGAAAACAAGTGTTGACAAGCATGTGGCAAAACTAGAACCCTTATACAGTTAAGAACGTAAAATGGTCTAGTTGCTTTGGAAAATAGTCTGGCAGTTCCTCAATGTTTTACCTTTGAGGAACTGTCAGACTATTTTCCAAAGCAACTAGACCATTTTACATTTTTAACACAGAGTAATTAATGTTCTAGTAATTCTAATCCTAGATGTATATACACCCCCCAAAAATGAAAATATATACCAATACAAAAACTTGTACAAAAGGGTTCTTAGCAGCATTATTCCTAACAGCCAAAAACCAGAAACAACCCACCAAATGATGAATGCATAAGTAAAATGTGGCACCTTCACACATGAAATATTCAGCAATAAAAAGAAAGTACTGATACATGCCATACCATAGATGAATGAACTTTGAAAGCATTCACTAAGCAAAAGGCAAAGCTGATCACATATTGCATAATTCTATTTATATGAAACATCTAAAACAGGCAAATTCATAAAGAAAGCAGATTAGTGATTTCCCAGCGCTGGAGGGAGCGGGAAAGGGGAACAAGGAGTGACTGCTGACAGGCATGAGGTTTCTTTCTGGGGTGAACAAAATATTCTTGAATTACACAATGGTGATGGGTGTACAACTCTGTGAATAAAGTTAAAACCACTGAATTGTACACTTTAAAAGGCCGAACTTCATGTGAATTATATCTCGGTAAAGCTATTATTTATTTATTTTTGAAAAGTTTTTTTTTTTTCAGAGACAGGGTCTCATTCTGTAGCCCAGGCTGGAGTGCAGTGGCCCAGTTATAGCTCCCTGCAGCCTCAAACTCCTGGGCTCAAGCAATCCTCCCACCTCAGCCTCTCTAGTAGCTAGGACTACAGGCACTTACCACCACACCTGGCTAATTTTTTAAAATAAAGATGCAGTCTCACTATGTTGCCCAGGCTGGTCTCAAGCTCCTGGCCCCAAGTGATCCTCCCAAAATGCTAGGATTGCCTTCCAAAATGCTAGGATTATAGGCATGAGCCACCATGCCTGGCCTAAAGTTGTTATTTAAAAATACTATGAAGGTACATGATACTATGTGTTTGAAAAAATTCTATTTGTAAAGAAAAGTTTCATTTGGGTATAGAAAAATGAAACGTTAGAAGAGACAGAACAAGCACAGAAAAGGCTTTAAAAGAATTAGAAAATGAACACAAATGTTATAGAAATGCTCTTCCATAATGGGAAAAATACATATTTTTCTAGTTTTGATGTTTAACCAGAATTTTATTTTTAAAACTTAATTATGAATCCTAAAGAGCTTGTCATCAAGATTTTGTATTGTTGCATGCAAAACTTTCCATATCCATAAAGACATTGTCACAGCAGACATAGCATCAGAAAAGTCATTTGAGCTTTCCAAACCATTCTAAAAGAAGAAAGTTCAGAATGTAGTACACTGGATATAACACTGACTTTGACAAGTGAGTTCATATACAAAGTTAATAACACGCTAAAATTAAAGCAAAACTAAAAAATTACTATAATTTTCATATCCAGAACTGCAAATGCTCAAAATATGATGTTAATATAAAAAGAGTACCTAGATAAAAACCAAAACAATTCTAAACTTCATTGGATAATTTGTTTACAGTATTTTCAAATGCCTAAAAATGTCTTATAATGTTAAGAACCTACCTTTACTATAAAGAGCTTTATGTACTTTGGAAGGCTTTTCCACTGTTGAAGATGCTGAGAATCCAGGAGGTAAGCGGACGTGAACCAAAATCAGTGTATTAGGCCGTGCCAGTGGCTGTCTGAATGGACAAGTGCTGAAATATAACCTAATACCTGATGATGGGGTAAAATCATGCATCAATAACAGAAAATAAAGGATCTGAGGTACATGTTGTATTGAAACAATTCCATCAAGAAACACAATTCTGTTAAAACCATACATCACTTCCCTGACTGATCTTAAATTACCAACCGGACTACTAGCTGAAACAGATGTCTAAGAAAATATCACTAGGAATTAAGAAGTGAATCAATATATTTCAGTGGAAAGAACTTGCAATGACAAGCCAAAGGGGCTTATGGTTCAATTCTGTCACCAAATGTGAGCTACTCTACCTTTCAGGTCTGGTTTTACATCTATAAAATGAGGAGACAGAATCAGAGGAATCTTCTAATTTTTAAAATCTTTAATTTTATGAATTATTAATATGGCTTGATAATTGATACAGAAGCAAAAACATATTCTAATCATAAATTTCCAAATCTGAGGATTATCAAAAGTTGTAACAACTATTGCAGATAAATAAATAAAATAACATACCTGTATGTGTGACAGCCAATAACTGACAGTCCAGTGATTCAGAATTTTCAATCACTGCTATTTGAACAATTGGCTTAAAAACAGAACGATCAATGGTCCTAAAATAAAGGAGAAAAACCAAAGCATATTTTTAAAATGTATATACTAAATTATAATGAATGTTTTCCATCAGCATTTTTATATGTCTAAATATGCTAAAATAATTTAAGACTAACTTCTTAGGAAAGCAATATAACAGTAACAAGAATGGCAAAAAACTCCTAAATGCATACTGTTTATGTTACTGTTGTTAAGAGTAATCCTATTTTGAAACAAAGATCATTTAAAAAGGCTAAAACCATTGGGTAAATGGCTGGTGGGGAACTAAGTGTTCTCAAAGCATAACATTATCATTGTAAAGATTACTACTAATTAACAAGGGGGAAAATGGGCCTTTTTAATGTAGATATTTGGAGAACATCAGCTTAACCACGTGCTCAACAGTGGGAAAACTGGTATTATGTGCCTCCTGATGCAATGCAGTAAGTAGTTCATGTCATCTATGTAATACTAGCTAAAAAAAACTACTAAGAAACTAATTATAAAGAAAAAGATGAATTCAGAAATTTGGGTATTCTATAGATAACTCTCCTGCCCTTCTCTCTCAAATGTCAACATTATGAAAAAGAAAAGGCAACAAAGGGGCTGTTGTATATTAAAGAGACTAAGGACCAACGCAATTCATGAGCTCTGATTTTGACTGGAAAGAAATGGAAAGAAAAACAGATAAAAGATTTCTGAGACCACTGGGCAATTTTAATATGGACTGTATAATTAGCAGATAATATTACAGAATTACTGTTAATTTTCTTAGGTATTGTAATTGTACTGTGTTATGAAAGACACCAAGTGGAAACTGAAGAATTTAAGGATGAAAATCATGATGGCTACGAGTCACTATCAAATGGCTCATAAGAAAGACAGTGAACAAATGAGGCAAAACATTAACAATTGATGAATAAAGATAATGGGTATAATAGTTTTTATCATATTGTTGTTCTTTTACTTTTCTGTGGATTTGAAAAAATTTCCAAAAGCAAGTTAAAAACAAGAAACTCTATGTTTAGAATTGCATGCTTTCAGAATTTTTTTTCACTGAAGAGCAAAAAATAAAACGTTGACTTTTCACTACGATATCTGATTGTAGCAATTACCTAGACACATAGACAACAAAAGCTGTGAAAATGTGACGCCTTTATTATGGGAAGAGAATGTTTGCAGGTGACTAAAGCAGTTGGGATATAGGCAAACAGCAGTACAGAATATCTGAAGACCTGGCGTCTAGGTTGGGTTCAAGCACTTATTTAGGATTAGACCTAAGTTAACATCCCTTAGTTTCACTCTCCTCATGAATAAAATGAGGATACTACAACTGTGAAATTCTATATTCTGTACTTGTGTCAATAATCAGACCTACTAAACTTGAACCATGTAGGCCTGTTAAAAGGATGAGTAGTTATAAGAGGGGGAATTTTTAGACACATAGCTCCTGAGTCATGATACCTATAATGCCTGTAATAGATCACCTAAAGTTTGACTTTAGGTTCCAAGGAAAAACACATCAAGCTGTACTTTACACAGTAAAACCAGAATGCCTTATGTTTCAAACCATCAAACATAAGAATAAAATAAAATAGCTGGCGTGGTGGCACTTGTTTGTAATCCCAGCTACTTGGGAAGCTGAGGCAGGAGGATCACTTGAGCTTAGGAGTTTGAAACCAGCCTAGGAAACATAGGGACACCTTGTCTCATAAAAAAAAGAGAGTCTCTAACAGCTCTCTGTTTCAAACATAAACATAATTTAATTTTAGTATACTACATAGAAATAGTACAATTAAGTCTACAAATGAAATGTCTGAAAATAAATTAATATTACCTAGCAATGTTACCAGCAGCAGAGACAACAGCATTCTGTGAAACTGAGGCAACTCTGCTCATTCCTTGTCCATCTTGGCCCAAATCATAAACCTGTGAATAAAAAAATCATTCTCACTTAAACACAATTATATATTGTAAACATATCATTAAATAAACTTTTCCCCTTTAGGGATCCTTTAATTTTGGTACTTCATACAGGTTATCAAAACATTTAGAGATGAAATCTCATAAAAAGAGATGACTCTCTAAGAAGTGGTCTGGAATGGTTTTTTTAAAAGCACACAGGTCATAGGAAAAGTTTCAAAGCGACTGAATCTTATTCCTTAAAAACAGGAAATTTTTAACTCTTAAATGGTAGCATAATATTAATACTTACCTGTATCACTCCTTTCTCAGATCGTGTATATAAAATATTTCTTGAATTATCAATTGCAATTTGAACAATAGGATCTAAAAGTAAGTCCAAAAAAACCAAAAAACAAGGATTAACAAATTGAACACAGTAGCCAGTTAGAACAAATTAAAATTGCTGAATTAGAATTTTGCATTCAGGGGCTTCCTCTCTCTCACTTTGTAGTTAAGTCCCAGGATACCTGCATAAGGACCAGGCTGGAAAGCATTTAGGTCAGACAACACATGAAAACAAAGATGTTAAATACTGTGACTGGGTTAAGAACATTGCAAATAAGTTATCATGATCTCCAAATAAATTTTAAGCCAAACCAAAACCAAGCTCTAGATTATTTCTTTACTCAACAACATTTACTATATACTAGAAACACATAGAATAATTACACCTGGTCCTTCAAGAAACTTCCAATTTAGTTTATAATTTATTGTGTGAAAAGAAACAATTTAAAAATTCAATGATGTTAACATTTAGGTATATTTGTCTTATCTCGTCAAAGCATTTTAAAATTATCTCATCTGTCTAAATCTCAGTTCATTAAAAATTCACATATAGTCATTTTTACTGGGAATCTGTTCCAGACCAGGCAAAACATATATCAGGTGTCTATGTCTAAATGCTTGTCTCTCTCACATACACACACACATTCTGGTTTAAGTATGTAGAGTTGTTTTGGACACGTGTTCCAGGATGCTACATTTACAGGAAATAAGTAACTCAAGAATACTATGTTTTATAATCCCCTTATCTTTTAAGAGACCTTGTAACAAATGCTATTTCATATGACAAACTGTTTCAATTAAGAATGACAATTTCTGAAGAAAACGTTGAGGCAAACATGTGTTAAAAATTTGCCAAACTTACTGTTTTCTACTTACCATCTTCAGAGAATGTGAATTGTAGCAAGGAAGGAACAAGGAAAGAAAGTGGGCTCTTTGAGTGGTTTATTTTCCTGCATCTTTGGCTAAACCAACCTGCTTCCGCCTTAAAGAAAAAAATAAAAGAAGACTTGTAAAGGTATATAATTCCCTCACAATAACTACTGTATACACATATTTATAAAAATCTTCAAATCTTCATTCAAAAATTCAGTGATGATAAATAAAGCAAGACATACTATTCAAAATTAAATACTAAGTTTGATCCATAATTAAAAATATCAACAAAATACTGACAAGGAAAGACTGTCAAGATATATCATTAAGTGAAAAGTCAATTGTGAAATAAAACATAATCAATAATCCAAGTAAAAACACACATTCCCAAAAATACACTATGTATTTGTATCTGTGTATACACACAAATACATGTATAGGTATTTTTATATATACATCTTTTAATATATATATCATGTTCTACAAAGACATACAGAGTTGATAATGGCCTTTACCTCTGAGGACAGAACTATGTTTTGTAGGCATGGTGTCATGGAGGAGGACTGTAGTGTCAATTGTATGCTTGAATATTTTCCATAAAAATATATTAATGTCCTTATATAATTAGAAAATAAAAACAAAAGCCTATCTTTCCCTACTCAGTCAAGACAGAGGAAAAAAATGTTAATAAATGTCAGATTCCCCAGTTGTTCAGGAGGTTGAGCCATGAAGACTGCTTGAGCCCAGGCATCTGAGTTTACAGTGAGCAATGATCGTGCCACTGCACTCCAGCCTGGGTGAAAGTGAGACCCTGTCCCTAAAAATAAAAAATAAAATAAAATGAAAAAAGGTCAGACTTACTTGGTATGCTACTTCATATAAACAGCCATCCTTTCCAGCCAAGAAAATTCTGCCATTATCCGTGGAAGTTATTGTTAAAAGGTAAGTATTATCAGTGGGAAGAGAATATAAAGGATCTGGAAGTAATTGCATTCCACCAGACATACTGTCATTAAGAGTTCCAGAACCTATTTTTTTTTAAAAAGAATACATAAATCAGTTTATTAGCTTTTTTTTTGACAGTTTAAAACAATCTTTACATTATTTTCAGAATTAATATTCTCACTGAATTCTTATTGATATAGTCAAAAGCTTCTATGACATACATTCTTAAATTACTATAAGAATTTTGATACAAATAATGTGGTAATTCTAGTTAAATAAAACCTGCTATATATGTGTATGTGTAAGTATATGTATTTATGTGTGTGTGTGTGTGTATATACACACACGCACACACACATACACACACACATATACATGTAATGTAGTAAAACATCAAACAAAAAACTAACCCAAATTATAAAGTTTTAGAAAAGCACCCAAGGATTTGTTAGCAGTAATCATTAATCTGAATTACTGGAATTCAACATTTTACCCAAATTAGTTTTTAATTATAATATTAATTGGCCAAGATATTGTTATTTTAAAAAAATAACATGTGGGATGCCATACCTGTTTGCAAATTAGCATAGCTGAGTCCAAGAATTACTATATCCACAGGGGTCGCCAAAACCAGGAGGTGCCGTACATGAGGTTGAAAGATGCCTAAGATAAAGTAGACACAGGACAGGAATTATTTTCATAAAAAACATCCAGCACCTAAGCACTAACAGAATACAGTTATACCATTTAAATGAGCTATGGATTAAACAGTCTATGAAAAGTCTGAATCCAGTTTAGTCAATTCTGATGTTAAAATATTACTATGTATGATCACTTAAGTAAGTAAATATTAGTAAAGAACCACCTTAGGAAACAATCATTTCAATATTTAATGCTGTTTAAAACAGTGCTATAGTTCCATCTTCACTCCCACTGCTTCATCTGACTAACTTTTAAAAATTAATTAATTAAAAACAGTGTTATATTGCAAAATAGTTTAGGCTTATTAAAATATAAAGACATATTTGTATATCCATTTTCCTAGCATTCATCAATAAGTGTCCATTGAAAGATGGACAAAATGTGGCATATACATACAATAGGATATTATTCAGCCTTAAAAAGGAAATTTTGATACATGCTACAACACAGATGAACCTTGAGGACATGCTGTGTGAAATAACCTAGTCACAAAAAAAGTATAGTACTGTATGATTCCATTTATAAGGAAACCTAGAGTAGTCAAATTCATAGAGACAAAAAGTAGAATGGCTGTTGCCAAGGGCTGAGGGAAGGAGGGACAGGAGTTATTATTTAATGGGTACAGAGTTTCAGTTTTGTAAGACAAAAAGAATTCTGAACATGGATGGTGACAATGGCTACGAAACAATGTCAATGTACTTAATACCACTGAACAGTACACTCAAAAATGATTAAGATGACAAGTTCGTGTGATGTGTATTTTACCACAATTAAAACATATGAAGATTTCAGTTTTGAAGTGTGGTAAATAAAATTTAGATAATCTTAGGAAATAAAACTTAGACCTATAATATCCACTAGAGAAAATGCTAGGACACTGATAGGAGTCTAGAAGGATATTTTTCATTTATGCATATCTTTCAGAGAAGAATAAATTCAGTTTCAGAGGAGACACTAAACAAAGCACAAAATCTATGTTAATTCATGCTAAGATATTAATATTAAAATACGTGGAATGGCACAAGATGCTACGTGCAATTATCACTGTCATCGTGTTATGATATCCAAAAATAATGTCTCACTGATAGGAATAAAAGGAAATACACCTTACATTATGATTATGGACATCTCTTTACGTGTATACATTTCACCTACCTAAGGTTTTTATTTCACAGAAAATAAAACAATGCTTATG
This sequence comes from Indri indri, assembly GCA_004363605.1. Classification (NCBI taxonomy): domain Eukaryota; kingdom Metazoa; phylum Chordata; class Mammalia; order Primates; family Indriidae; genus Indri; species Indri indri. Next base: position 23,305 of record RJWJ010023914.1, read on the forward strand.
TCATCATTTGGTGTTAATTTCATTGATGAACACACTAAGAAGCACCAAAGCTGCAGTTTTATGTGTCAAGACTCAAGTAAACAAAGCTGAAGGCACTGACCTTCTACCTTAATGATCTCAAAATAAACCTGATATTTCACAATAGATTTACAAAGCTTAAACTTTATGAAAACTTAAAGATTTTTCCTTCACAAAAACCTTACTGAAAGCGTTTAGTCAAACTGCTACACCAAAAAAGTCACCTTTGACTACAGAAACCTTAGTGAAGTTGGAACTTTATAAATGGTGAAGCTAGCTTATGGCTTGGAGTAAAGGAAGACAAGCAAAGCAGCACCTCTGTCAAATTATGTCATCTCTAAAATTTCTCATAATCTATATAAATATTTTAAAACAGGAGACAGTAGAATTGGAAGCTATCTCCCTTTGGGATGTGACAGGATTGAATCGCTGACATTTCTCACTTCTGTTAACTCTCACTTCTTACCTATGAAGTATAGGTGTATCTTGGGGATACTCTGAGTTTGGTTCCAGACCATTGCAATATATACTGCCAAGACACAGTCCATGTAAAAGTTATGTTTACACTGCACTGTAGCGTACTAAGTGTACAACATTATGTCTCAAAAAACAAGGTACATACCTTAATAAAAAATACTTTATTGCTAAAAAATGGGACAATCATCTGAGTCTTCAGTGAGTCCTAATCTTTTTGCTGGTGAAGGGTCTGGCCTTGATACTGAAGGCTGCTGACTGATGGTTGCTAAAGGTTGCAGTGGCTGTGATAATTTCTTAAAATAAAACAACAATGAAGTTTGCTACATCAATTGACTCTACCTTTCATGAAAGATTTCTCTGTAGCATGTGATGCCCTCTGACAGCACTTTATTTACAGCAGAACTTCTTTCAAAATTGGAGTCAATCCTCTCAAACCCTGGCACGGTTTTATCAACTAAGGTAATGCAGTATTCCAAATCCTTTGTTGTCACTTCAACAATGTGCACAGCGTCTTCACCAAAAGTAGATTCGATCTCGAGAAACTACTTTTCTTTTCATGAGTTCAATTAAGATCTCTTATTTCCAGAGCCTGTAACAGTTGGTTAACAATGCTAGCGAAGCTGGTACAATCTGAAGGCTATCCACCTCCTCTTTAGGCATTCAACCAACAGAATCTCTACAAAGAAGATCAGAGACCAGTTGGGATGTGTCTCAATGTGTGTGGGGGAAGAGGCCTTCTCCCCACATCCTTTTTCCAACAAGACTATTTTTTAGCTAAATGTAATTCAAACTCATGACATTCTAGTCATCTCTAATGCCACTGATTCCCTCCCCAATCCCAGAACAGGAAGCCGAAGTAAGAGGGGATATTGACTCTTACTATGAAAAACCTGGCTTCATCTCAATGAAGCAATGTGGTAAGGAGGCTGGCACCATAGAGTGGGGACAAGCAAGCACTGAGACAGGCCTGTCTAGAAGCAATCAGGTCAGCCCCAGCTCCTGGGATGGGGCATTCCTTTGAGACTCCCACTTCCATAGGGTTAGATAAGGGAGGAACTTGTGATGGTTCATTACTCCCTGTCCCTCAAATTAAAACATGATAAACTCAGAAAGTCTTACCTTCAAAATACAACACGCTACCTCATGAGAAATATTCTATACAGCCATCTCTATGCCAGTACGCACTCCCTTCTCCTAATACCCAGGGCTGCCAGCCCCTCTCCCCAGCCTTGAGTGGCATATCCAACACCGATTTGATACTCCTGACTCACGAAATTATTATGTTTTAAAAATTATAATAAAAGCTAGATTATAATAGTAAAACAAGGTCAGTGGACATGCCCCCGCCCCCATCCTACAGAGCCCACCCATTCCCACCCCTGCTAGCCTGGGAAACCTATACTACAACATTCCAACACTGATCTGGGGGTGGCCCAAGGGAAGCTGCCTGAAGTGCTTTCCTGTGATTCCCAGACCAGCCACCATCAGAGGGAACTGGGGGAACCTCTTCCCTGAGGAAGAGCAGGGACAAAACTCC
>RJWJ010023915.1:0-25322 GCA_004363605.1 Indri indri
TTTATGAAAATAGCTGTATTAGTTTTCTATTTCTGCATAACAAATTACCACAAATTTAGCAGCTTAAAACAACATATTTATTATATCACCATTTTCATGGGCAAGAATCCAGCCACGGCTTAGCTGAGTCCTGAGCTTCAGGTCTCTCATAGGCTGCAATGCAAGATGTCGGCTAGGTCATCTCCAAACTCATTCAGGTTGTTGGCAGAATTCAGTTCTTCGCATGGTATGACTGAGGCCCTCAGCTTATAAAAGCTACCCACAGGTATCCCCCTTCATAGGCACTTTATATTATAGCAGTTTACTTCTGCAAGGTGAGCAGAAGAACCTCTCCCTCCACACAAAATATAACATAACAGTATAATTATAGAAGTGATATTCCATCAACTTTGTCACGTTCTACCATAGGGTTGGTTGCAAAATAACCATATGTATCGAATGTTGTAAATTTATACTTATTCTGTTATTTATCTCACTGATTGTATTGATATATCATGCGATTTAAAGTATTTTCTTTAGCTAGAAGCCTTTTCTTTATCTGAACTTTAGGAGGTCATTCCATGTCTATTATGATGATTCATAATGATTCTTATTTCATTGGAACTATTTATAAGATATAATTTTAATGTCATATTATTTCAGTTACTCAAATCCTCTTGGCATTAAATTTTTTTTTCCTGATCTGTCTCCACAAATTGTTTGTGGGTGAGTTTCCATAAATTGCTCTCACAGGAAATTTATTGCAAGCTCCTGCAAGCCCATTTATGTTAAGTGCCCCATACAGGTGTGCCATTTTTTTACCTTTTATACTATATTTTTATCGTACCCTTTCCATTAATATGTTTAGAGACACAAGTACTTCTATTGTGTTACGACTGCCTATAGTATTCAGTACAGTAACATGCTATACAGTTTTATAATTGAGCTTATGTGTGTGGTAGGCTATACCATCTAGGTTTTTGTAAGTACACCCTGTGATGCTTGTGCAATGACAAAATTGCCTGATGACACATTTCTAAGAATGAATCCCTGTTGTTAAGTGATGCATAACTGTATTGAATGTTTTTCTATTCTTACCAAATTTTTATAACCTCACATTTCTTTTCACTGAGCATATCATTAGCAACAGCCCAGGAGTCCATGTAAATATACACTGAGTCTTGGTTTTCCCTGGAGGATTTCTCTGTTACTTATTTTATAGCCATACCTGCTTTACACTGTGTGTGTTTCCTTTTCCCTTCCCTGATTCATGCTTTTATATCTTTGGACCTAAAGAAAACAGCTTTCCCCTTTTTGCCTTATGCTACAAACAAAGTTTCTCCATGCATGAACCAGACTATTTGCCTTGATTCTTTGTGAATTCTAACCAGGGTGAAGCCCTCAGACCCAATCAAGATTCAGCTAGCACATCTCAACAGTAGCAACCTTGTGATGCAAGGATGAGACACTTGAAGGGCTGGATTTGTCCCATTACACTATGCATCCTTTCCATTTAACATGCTCTGCTGTGCCATTATTATTATTATTATTATTATTATTATTGCTTGTTATGGTACCAATTTGGCCCACTGTATATCCAGCACTTGAGTTCTAAGGTTAACTGAAACAGAACCAGTTAAGAGCTCAGTGGCTGCTCAGACATTATAAATGACCCATGTCAATTTTTCTAACAGAGAATACCAAGCTATTGATTCAGCCATGTTCTGAATCCTAATGATCTTGATCTCTGCTGTTAAGACCAGAGTTCATACTTTGTTCAGGTTACTTCCTCTAATTTACATAGAATTCTATGATACAGGGACTAGAGATGTAGGAAGTTGTTTTAGCTACTTGACTTTTTATAATGTTCTTTCATTCTTTTTCTGTCCTGAGAAAACCTGGGGGTTTTCTTGTTATCCCATATAAGGATTTCCAAGTGAGAAATTCTTTTTACAACAATAAGCTGATGGTATAATTTCCAGCTTCCTTTTTATCTTTTGCACTATTTCCATCATTTTCTGCTTAGAGAATAATAGCATTTTTCTCTTTTAGATTATCAAATTATTCTTAAGAAATGTATTAAGGTTTCTGTCTATTGTACTTTCTCTTGTGCTAGTGACCATTCTCTACTTCACAAATGTTATTTTCCCTATGATCATGATGCCATACATGTAATATATTATGCTAGTCTTTTATTAGTTACATACTATTACAAGCCTGTTAATATAACCTTGGGTCAACCTTAACAAGGCATTGGATGCTCCTTTTCATTAAAGGGTCTTCCAATCTTATCTCCTGTGTTCATGAAAATTTTCCCAATGACTAAATTCACCTTTGATTATGATTGCCTGAGATCTTGTATCTATTGATCCTATATAGTTTAAGGTTTGTTTAAAATAATTAATGTCTTTATTTCATTTAACTTAATGACCTCCAGTTTCATTCATGTTGCTGAAAATGAAAAGATTTCGTGTTTTTATGGCTGAAAAGTATTAATATTTCATTGTGTATATATAACACATTTCTTTATCCATTCATCTGTTGATGGACACTTAGGTTGATTCCATTAGCCAGGCACAGAAAAACAAACGTCGAATTGTTCTCACTCATATGTGGGAGCTAAAAATGTTGATCTCATGGAAGTATAGAGTAGAATTGTAATTACCAGAGGTTGGGAAGGGGGAGATGATGAAGAAAGGTTGGTTAATGGGTACAAAAATACAGTGAGATGGAAGGAATAAATTCTAGTATTCGATAGCACAATAGAGTGACTATAGGCCAAAACAGCATATTGTATATTTCAAAATACCTAGAAGAGAAGATTTGAAATGTTCCCAACACAAAGCTATATTCAAGGTGATGAATATATGAAATACCATAATTTGATCACTGTATTCATGTATGAAAATATCACATGTACTCCATAAATATGTGCAATTATTGTGTATCAACAAAAAGTTTTAAATATAACAAATAATAATTAATGTGTTTATATACAGATGGTCACTATGGTAGAGTTGCAATCATCCCTGACATGATCACAACCTAAAGACTCCCCTATTCTTATGGCCTGGGAATTCTTATTCCATTTTGAAATCCTGATTATTTTTGTGTGTCTTTGTTATTCAGATTTATCCTTCTCCTCCTCCTCATTACCATAATGACCATGATCATTATCATTATTCTCATCACTTGTTTAAATCTTCCTTTATTTTTCTGTCAGTGTTTCCCAGGATACAGCATTTTATTAATAACTAGGTGTATTCTTTTTAATTCATTCTCTTTTTCCTAATCATTTTATTTCTTTATTGTTTTATATAATGTTTATATTTTGTAATGGTTAATGATTCTGGAATATTTGGTGATAATATACCATCTAATTTGTCTTTGGGAATGCCTTAACCTATTAGGTGTTTCAATATAATGTTTGGACACAATTTTTTCTGGATCAATATATCTGATTCATGATAATTTATTCTTTCGTTCAAAATTGTATAATCTTGACCAATCTCTATTATCTTTCTTAAAATATTTTTTTAATCTTCAATTGTATGCTCAGGGGTCAGCAAAGAGCCAAATGGTAAATATTTAAGGCCTTGGGCCCCAAAAGCAAAAGCAAGCAAATGTTCTTGCCAAAAGGCTATATTAGTCTTTTTAAAGTTTACATTTTAGGTTAAAAAAATTAGTTCATAGGTCACACAAAAAGAGGTAGAGTATCAGATTTGGTTTATGGGCTATACTTTACTAATCCCTCCTCTTCAGCACAGATCTCTCTGGTGATGGGGTAACTTTCATTATAATTTTTAAAAATTTTGTTCTGTGGACTGCATCTCCATTATTCCCATTTGAGATTTCCTTGTGAAGTTAAACACGCACTTAGACTATGACTCAGAGATTTCAGTCCTACATATTTATGCAAATGAAGCAATTTATTCACAGAAGACTTATACAAAAATGTTTATGCCACCTTTATTTATAATAGCGGCAAACTGGAAACAGGCAAAAATTACCATCAGAATAATAAATTTAAAAAGCATTGTGATATATGTAACCATTCAATAAAATACTACTTAGCAATGAAAATGGATAAACTACAGATATATGCAGCAATGTGGATAAATCTCAAATTCCTGGCTTCAGGCAAAAGGAGCCAGGTACATCAGAATACTATACAATTCAACTTATTTGAAGATTAAGAAAAGACAAAACAAATCTATCTTAGTAGAAAGTAATTATGACAGTGTTTGTCTATGGGGAGTAGGAATTGATTGTGTAGGGGCATAAAGAAATTTTATGGAGTTATGTTAATAAAAATGTTCCATGTCTTGATTGAAATGGAGGTTACGTGGGCATAATCATATATCAAAACTCATTTAATCATAGTCTTAAGATCTGCACCTTTTACTGTATGTAGAGTTTACCTCAATAAAACTATAAAAATACATTTAAAAATACAAACGTATGTGCTTCATTCATATAGACAAACTCAATATTACTTAACAAATACATACTTGACAAAATATTAACATATCAAATCAACAATATGCAAAGGGGATAATAAACTCACATTACAGTTATTCCAGGAATCCAAGGTTGATTTACCATTTGAAAATTGATGAATGTAATTCCTAAAATTAGCAGGAAAAAAGGAGAAAAATCACATTTTAATTTTAATAGATTCATTAAAATGTTTGGCAAAGTGCAACAACAATATATGATAAACTAATATTAATACTAATAGAGAACATTCTCAAATTGATAAATGACCTGTACAAAAAATACAAAGCTAACTTTAACTTGGTGGTGAAAGATTGTGTTGTTTCCTCTTACAATTAGGAAAAAGGCAAAAATGTCCACTTCCACTTCTTCTATTCAATGTTATGCTAGACGTTCTAGCCATTGTAACAAGGAAAGGAAAAAGAAAGCGAGCACATAAAAATCAGAAAGAAAGAAGTAGAATTGTCCCTGTTTATTAAATTATCAACAGTAAAATAGATAATTATTTATATACAGTTTTATAAATTTTAACACAAAAGTCAACATGTTTTCTGGGAGTCCTACTTGCAAAGAATCAGTCAAATTAACACTCACTTCTCACCTCCTGCCCAGGGGTTGGGCGCTATACCCTACTCCTTGAGCAACCTGTACCATTTCAATACATAGGAGCTGAGATTATAGCTGTTAATATCACTCTTAGCAACACTGAAGAATTGTTACCATAATAAATAGGAAAGGAAGAGCAAGGGTGACACCTGAGGCCTTAAAAACTCTTACCTGTCCTTCATGCAAGAGATGACTGTTCAAGCACTTCAGTTAATCCATATTCTATAGCATATATTTGTTATATGAAACACATCCTCTTGAATGACCAACAGAATTATCTAGTCTAGAACAAACACATTTTCTATTTGGATAATATATTTTATGCCAGTGGTAAACACGATCATCAATTTAATGCTTAAATTGTGTGGTACACATTTGTCTTTGGAAAAAAAACCAACATCTTCGACTTATGATCTGAATTATGGAATGGCTCTAGGATTACAGGGTTAGTTGAATGGTGACTGCCCTGGGGACCACACCATCTGATAAGTTCTTTGCAATTCTTAATCTCATAGTGAACAGATAAAATTTTGGACTTGGGCCACTTCTTTACATACCTTACTCGAGGCTTCGGTGCCTACTCAGGCTCATTCATGCACATACCCCTCCCATTTGATGATGGAGTGCTGCTGTGCACACCCAACTTTATGACTTGGTGTGTCAGACAACTTATAATTCATGATAGGCAGCTCAAGTCGCTCAAGTCACATGGCAACTTGGTGGCTTGTTGTTAAGTGTTCAGTCTCTGTGTAGGCCCAGTAATAGGCCAAGAGATGCTTCTCAAAAGGAGAATAGCTATCTGCAGAGGATTGTAAGGCTTTGCTCCAAAATCCCAGTGGCCTGCTTTGCAATTCATCTACAGGGCCCTGCCAAAGGTTCCACACAGCATCCTTATCTGGCACTGATACCACAATCCCCACTGGATCTGCTAGATCATATGGCCCAACCGGCAGATGCGCTTGCACAAAAACCTAAACCTGTTGAAGGGCCTTCTCTTGTTCTGGGCTACACTCAAAAGTAGCAGATTTTAGGGTCATTTGGTAAAGGAATGGGTAACATACATGAATGAGGAGTATATTGTCTCTAAAATCCAGAGGCCCACTAGGCATTGTGCCTCTTTTTTGGTTGCAAGAGGGGCTGGATGCAACAACTTAGACCTCACCTTACAAGAAATATCTTGACGTGCTCCATACCACCAGACCCCCAGAAATTTAACTAAGAAAGAAGTCTGCTGAACTTTTATTGGATTTATTCTCCCCCTACCCCCGACATGCAAATGTCTTACCAATAAGTCTAGAGTAGTTGCTACTTCTCTCTCACTAGGTCCGATCAGCAGAATGTTACCAGCGTAATGGACCAGAATGCTAACTTGTGGAAGGTAAAGGTGATCAAGATCACTGCAAAGTAAATTATGACATAGAGCTGGAGAGATGATATACCTCTGAGGCAGAAACGTGAAGGTGTATGTCTGGCATTGCTAGCTGAAAGCAAACTATTTCTAATGGTCTTTATAGACAGGGATTTAAAAAAAAAAAAAAAACACAGCACTTGCCAGGTTGATACCAAGTACCATAGTGTGTGTTAATTTGTCCAAGCAATTAAACCAAATCTAGCACAGCAGCTGCAGTTGGAGTCACACTTGGCTAAGCTTGTGATAATCTCACTGTTATTCTCAAATGTCCATCTATGTTCTGCACAGGCCAAATAAGTGAGTTGAAAGGAGATGTGGTAGGAATCACTACTCCTGCATCTGCATCTTTTAAACCTTGATGGTAGCACAAAATTCTACAATCCCTTGAGAAAATATGGTATTGCTTTTGGTTTACTATTTTTCTAGGAGAGGTAGTTCTAGTGGTTTGCACCTGCCGTTTTCCACCATAATAGCCCTCACTACACAGGTCAGAGAACCAATGTGGGGATTCTGGGTTTGGTTTCCAGCAATCTCAGCCCTGCAGCTACCAGAGATAAGGGTCTTCTTCAGAGCACATATAGAATCTTTCAGCTAATCTGTGGGGCTCTTGAACTGGGAATTCAAACTTCTAAGCTTATCCTTTTCTTTCTCTAATGTGTCTAGCAACATTAGGAGTGTACTGGAAATGTGTTAAACTTCGTATTTTCCTGATGACTCAATATCCTCACAAATAGTCTGTGAGCACGCTGCCCAGACAACCAGGTGCATCAGTGTGATAAGGCTGGTCCCTGACCAGTTGCCCTTCTTGGCTTTCTCTGACTGTGACCTAGTGACATTCAAGCACACCATTGAAATCCCCTCATGTCTTTTGCTTATTTTCTCTACCCTGATTCCCAGTAAAAGCATTTGACCTTGGGTCTCTCTCTCTCTCCCCCCGGCCCTTCTCTCCCTGTCTCTCTCATTCTCTCTCACTCTCAGCTCCTCGCCTACTTGATTAAGCATTAAGCCTGCTCCTTTGGAGCTTCTCCAGTCTTCCCTCTGCATGGCATGCTGTGGCTCCCATCTCTAGGACCCGTGAGTATAATAAATTCTCTCTGAGTGTATTTTCTGCAATTGTGTTGAAACGATCCTTAAAGACCCCACAAGGGAGACTTTCTCTTCACTTGCAACACAAGGAGCAACTAGCCAATCTTATTATATTTACTAATATGCCAAAAATGTTCAACAATATTATATACACAGTCATCCAGATACTTGATTCTTATAAGTGGCTGATTAAGAATATCCAGTGGTGATATATTGCATGTCTGTATTTACCAGACCACACCATGAACTACCAGTGCTCTCTTTACTATTTGAAATAGTTGTTAGTATATTTAAATATAATATTATTAGAAAACCAATACCAGAAACCCCAGAACCAATTCAGAAACTTCATTCTTAAAATTCTGTTCCTCTACAACCACTCTCAGTACCAAGATCTGTATTAGTGAGGGTTCTTTAGAGAAAAGGAATGAATAAGAAGCAAATACTCCCAAAATATTATTTGACCCCATGTCTGGACACCCGATGGCCCAATAAGTTGGCACATAATATTAATCATCACAGGGTATAATTCGGAGCTGGCAGTCTACAGATGAAAGGACAAAGTAAGGAAAACTTGGCCTCTAACCCCACTTCTCCAACTCAGAATCTGTAGGCTGGGAAACCACTTGCCCCTCCCCTAGTACATCAGAGTCTGAGAACCGCTCCTTGATGCTATGGCTATGATGTCATGGAAACCTTGCCTCCTCTGTTTTGCCACTCAGTATTTACGAATGGAGAATATACCCTCTCCCACCGTAAAGGAACTAACGAAGTCTGATCCTCCAGAAAGCAACTGTATGACATATGAGAAGAGCAGCCTCTTTTCCTGATGCTCCACCTCCACAAGCTACCAGGATTGCTTGCCTTAACTACTGTCTGGCACCTGTTTACCTGGAGCTAGTACCTTTACAGAAGGGCAGTCTGTAGACAGTGGTCCTCAAATTACAGTCGCTGCATCAACAGCAGGAGCATCACCCAGGAAACTGTTAAAAATTCCATTTCTTAGGCTCCATTCCAGACATAATGAATCAGAAAACCTGGAGGTGGGTTTTAGTAATCTGTTTTAACAAGATCAGCAGATGATAATGCTTACTAAAGTTTGAGATCCAATGCTTTAGGGAATCAATTAACTTAAACCCTTCTTGCTGAAGGACTTCTCAGAGCCTCAAACGCTAATGTATACTGAGAATTTCCAAGAATATAATATGTTGTGCAGCTTCGCAAACACATTTAACCACAGAATTTTTTATATGAGCATCTCTTTGGGCTTGTGTTCTATGAAACACTCTTTATAAAACAGAGCTTGAGACTATGCAATTTGACTGGGATGCAATTCAGAATTACACCTAATGGTATATTCTTTCCTTTAGCCAAGTAAAAGGCATACAATTAAAAAGAACTGAAAGAACAGGCTTTTTTTTCCTTTAAAAAATAAATACATTCATATAGAATGGAGGAACTAATTCTTTGAAATAACTAATGTTGAAATCTGGTTTCTTGAAAAATTATGTCTCAGAGTTAAATAATTTAAAATTCCTAATGTATGCCACTATAGTCTTACTTGTCCTCTTTTATCATATTCCTAATTTTGTGCAATACTTGGCAGACATAGTTACAATAAAGATCAAATTAGATTTTTAATTAAAGCAGGGATAAAACATTTAACTGAAATCCCCAGTAATGCAAAGCTTTATTTTAACCAATACTTTCAATTATGTGCATAACTACATTGCATTCATGGTAAAGTCATTAAGAATCTAGAAAATGAAAAGTGGATCTACTGCTACTGTGTATGTTCCCACAGTTTCAATACCTATGAGACCCAATCTGCTGGAGTTTGTCAGAGTTCCAGGTTTTAAATAAGAGGATGTCTACATATTTGCTCTAAATGATATTCCAGGAAGCTCTTAAATTGGTTTCTAACTGCTATGTCATATAAGAAGTCACTTAATTTGAGCTGGGAACTGAATGAGCCTCTATCTGAAATAAACTCTGAAACTAATCTGTGTCCTTGTATAGTCATTGATGGTTATTTTTCCATATTTTGTGGGCTCTGAAAATTCACAGTTCTATTTTTATGTAAAAACTAGTTGCACCAGTTGAACAGTTGGAAGCAAGTGAAAATGGTAATTCAAATGAGAAATGGGTTAAAATATTAGTCATCTATCCAGGAGGAAAAAATGAAAACAATTGATCATTTCACATTTGAAGTAGATAAATTGGCATTTAATCGTCATCATCATAACTACAATTCACAATTATTGATTGCTTATAATATGCCAAAAGTCAAGCCCAGCAGGTCAAATTAATTAATTTAACGTAAGCTCCCTCTCTGGGAATTTACATTTTGATATGCTTTCACATATGGTAAACAATGTATTTAATAGCAAAAGATTGGGGAAACCTAAATGATCATTAATGGGAGACTGCTTCAATAAAAATCAGCACATTTTTACAATGAATTATTATTGTGGAAACAGATAATTGTATGCTCATATTTTTTAAATTAAACTTGGTTAGAAATTTTGCCTAAAGCCACACACTTCTATCCCCTTCCATGTGGCAAAGTACCTGAAAGGAATGGAAAATTATTGACACAGTGTCTCAGAAGTGTTTCTCAGACATTTTTCTTGAAGGCACAAAGTGTGTAAACGTTAAACCAAATGGAGTTTTAGAAGTCATTAACTTCAGTGTTTAGATACTGTATTAGTAATAGGAGGACACAGTTTAGTGACGAGCACACTTGGTTGAAGTAAAGAAGTCCCGGATTCTGGTCTCAATGCTGTCATAATTTTGGGCAAGTCATTGAATTTCTTTGAGTCTTATTTTTCTTATTTGTAAAATCATGCAGCTGGATCAGATATCTAAGAACTCTTTACTATAAAAAATTCTATAACCACATATATTATTGCCACCTATACTATTTTCATTAATATCTTTGGGAGGACACATCTTTAGGCAGAGAAAGATTTGAAAGAAAATTCCTTCAGCATCATATACTACACAGTAGTCTGTTCTTACTCCCAGATCCCTGAGGGATGGGAGGCTCCATGTTTATCAGGGAGATTCCAGAGCACACTGTGAATGGTGGGTCATTCTCTGCACATGGGTCCTGTAGCCAATGTTAGGCATTCTTAAATTTCAAACATAGACTATTCAACTGATAGCAGGAAAAACAGAAGGTGGGTGAAGAATACTTAGGGAGGATAGTACTGGCCTGAAAAGACTTTAGGTTGACTCAAGCTCCCCCTTTATTCTCTCTATGTATTGCTATGTTTTGAAAATATAGTTATAAAAGTTGAATCAAGTTTGGTGGGTGATTGAGAAATATTAGATAAATAAATGTCAACCCAAATGGACAGAAATTACATTTTAAATACAAAATTGCCAGATAATTGATGATATTTATGCAAGTGCAAGGAAATTATATGCTATCTCTGATATAATTTTCAAAGTGCCTGGCCTTGTGACATCACATGGAGAAAGGTTCCTGGCAGAGGGAGGTGGATTACTAATGATTACTGGTGACTTAAACCATCTGCCTGTTAGATCAAATGACTGGCAGATTAATTATTCTCTTCTGAAACCTTTAAAGTCAGGATTGATTAGGAGTGTAATCAAAAACAATTATCAGAATTATCTACAGAGCTTTTGAAAGAAAGGAGGACAATATTAACTACTTCATAGGCATATCAAGAGCGTTAAAAAATTCCCTTGTTCAGTGTGCTTGAGAAAATAAAAAATTGTACAAATGTTAAATAGAAATGTATAAAGGTTTTGTGAAGCCAGGGTGAATTGGCAAATTAAATACTTAACAAATTCAACATCAGAGGAGTAAATTTGATCATCAGAGACAGAATATTCACGGTTATTCTTTTTCTTTAAAAAAACTGTCTTCTTTTTATTGCTTTCTTCTCTTTAATTAGCTTCCCAGATTTTAAATGTAATGGGACTTTGCCATTGATTCTGTAATTATAGCTTTGCTACAAATAATCTCTAACAGAAATTTTTAATGTTTGCCTCAAACACAAGGGTGAAAACCAAAGGAACAGAGAGTCACATAGAACTTTTTCATATCAAGAAGAGGGAAAGAATTCTCTACCAATTTCAGGAAAGAAACAAATTTGTACATTGCAATCTTGATGAAAAGTTGTACACATTAGCCTAAAAATCAGTTTTTTTCTAAAACTTCAACTATATAATCCCAAAGATACCTGTGATATCAATTGGAATTGCATTCAACTGCAAGTAACAGAGAATTCAAATCAATTAAAAGTGGCTTAATGATACACAGTTTTATTTTATTACGTAAGAAAAGTACAGAGGTGCACAGAAGCTTTAGAGTAATAGTTCTATGAAGTGTTACTTCTGCCATGTGGCCTCTCGCACAGTTTACATGTGTTGCCTCACGGGTAATAACACCTGCTTGTGCTCCAGTCATAACATCCACATTCCAGCCAGTAGAAAGAAGGACATGCTCCCTCCCTTTTAAGAAATTTCCTTGAATTTTCAAAAGAAACTTTTGCTTGCATGCCATTGACCAGAAATTAATCACGTGGTCATATGGTTGGAAAAAGTAACCTGTATTCTGAGTGATCAGATACACAGTTTAAGTGGAAACAATGTATTTCTAAGGAAGAAGAGGAGAATGTTTATTGGGGATAATTAGCATTCGCTGTGGCATATGGCTTATTTTATACTGATTGATACTTGTTAATAACTGACTTTATTCTAAAATTATTTTCATATGTGTGCTTTCAACTAAAATTGGTAAAGAATTATTGAATTATTGAGTACCTATTACCTGCAAAGAACTCTAAGTGTTGTGAGGGATATAAAGGTGAATAAACTAGGTTTTTACATCCAGGAACATACATATATTTAGGAATTATATAAAATATAACACATGGTGAAAGGATCCTAGTACAATGTTCGGTTAATAAAAGAAACCCAAACAAAATGACATCACCAAGCAAGGAAAGATGACAACTTGTGGACATATTAAGCAAAATGTCCATGGGGAAATTCCATTCCCCACTGCCACATAGTGAGAGTATACGTGTGTACTGATTTTCTCCAAACCTTTTATTAATAATACTTTATTGCTTCAGGTATCCTCATGCCATTATAAAAACTAGCAAAATAAACAAATATTAATTACAATAATAATAATAAATTTATTCTCAAACTCCTGCTCTTTCCATCTCCTTGCCTTGATTGAAACCAGCTCATCCCTCACCTTAGGGCTCTCTAGGGGGTTTCTCATTGTCCTATAGAGCCCAGAACTTGTATTGCTATTCTTCCAGCCCCCATCATTCTTTGTTATTACTTCTAGCCTAATGCTTTCTCCCTTGTGCAAAATTACCTCCTCTTGAAAGACTGATTTGCTTAAGCAATAGATCTCTCTCTCTCTCTCTCTCTCTCTCTCTCTCTCTCTCTCTCTCTCTCTCTCCCTTCCCCTCCTTTGTCGTTGTCACCTATCAATATCTCACCCTTCCCATGAATCCCTGAGGACCTTGATGTCTGCCTGGCAGACTTTTCTACATTCTTCTGTGGATTGTCTTGGGTGACCTCAACATCCATGTGGTTGACCAATCTGAAACCTTAGCCTCAAAGCTTCTTAATCCAGCCTGGATTCCAAAAATTTTTACCTTTATTGAAGTTTAGCCACTCTCATAAGTAGCAACACTTTTGACCTTGACATCATTCTGAACTATTTCTGATGTCTTAAACTGTGATGTCTAACATTTACTTCCTGTCTTAATAGGTTTAACACCCCGACTTCCCTGTTTCGACCTTAACAAAGCCTCCAATTTTTTTCTCTCTTGCTTCATCCATTGCTATCATACACTTCCTTCCATTTTGCACCTAGAATCTATAGTATATGGGCACTACTATTTTCAATCATCTGTTCCCAAGCAATATCAGTTGGGCACTCAGGGCAATTAACAGGTAGGTAGGAAGACAAGTAGGCAGGAAAACAGATGAATAGATTCTTCCCTTATTGTCTGCAATGGGCATGAAACATGTGTAACTCCACTTCCATAATTAATGCATTAACTGCCATGTGAGTTGTATGTAACTCATGCTATTTTTGACCCTGGGGCCTCGTGAAGCAAAACCCTGCAGTTAGTTCCTGAAAAGATTACTTGTTGATGTTCTTATTGTTACAATTAATATTGACAACTTAATTCTAAAAATGTGGATTGCATTGCATGTAACTCACACACAGAAAAAAGTAAAAAATAACAGATTTTTTATTAAATTAGAAAGCGTAATTTTGTTTTTGAAGTTTTTATTCAATTTTTGTAATAAAACATCATGGCCCCAAGGGAAAAAAAAACATTTTCTAGTGTGGCAGTCAATACGTTAATTTCTCCCTTCTCTCACTAGCTTATCAGGTGACCTTGCTCTTTCCTTCCTAAAATTTGAGATACTTACGTCTAAATTTCCTTAACTTCCTGAAAAATACAAATTCATGCATCTGTCCTCATTCCTACATTTTTTTTCTTTCTTCTCTCGGAAAGGAATCTCCCTTCGGCGTATGAAGTCCATGTCCTCCCCCACCAGACCTATGCCATCGTTCCTGCCTCCTCAGAGTCCTTAGCACGTGTGCTTGTTCTCTTCTCTCTTTTCCACATCTTTGCTTATGCTTTAAGATGCACCCCTCTCATACTTACATCTTCTTCTAGCATCTACCCTCTTACTTCCCTTGTATTCATAGCCAAGATTCTGGGAACAGCATAGTTTGTTTTCACAGCTTCGGCTTTGTTCAATTTTTTGAAATTGAACTTCAATGCCATCTCCCTTTTCTCTTTCACCGGCATTCTCCTTCCCTTCCAAAATTCCAATAACTTCTTGGTTCTTAAATCCAGTGGACACAGTTTACTCCTTATCTCATTAGTCTTCTCTGTAGCATTTTGCATAGTCCATCACATCTGGCTACAAGAAACTGTTTTCACGGCACATCTCTCTGTAGATCCTCTTCCACCTCTGTGGCTGGCTGCTCCTCCTTGGCCTCTTCAGGTGGAATAATTTTCCATATTTCTGTCTTTTCTCACCTCCTTCTACTCTCCAAAGTCTCCCTTGGTACCTCATCTACTGCAATAAATAAATTTATGTCAATATGCTCACAGATCTCAAGTCTACTTCCAGGTTTGGAAACAGGAATGGAAATGAAGATTATCATGTTTGTTCTCTTCTTCAGTTAGTTTGCAAACCTACAGTGCAGAAACTATAGACAGTGCCTGCCTGGTGCAGTGTTTTGCATACCGAGACAAATTAGATAATAATTAAATCTGGCAGAAAACTATATTTTAATTATTTGTGCTTGGGTAGGATATGGACAGGGGAAGCAGTATTTTTTAAATGGAGATAGCAAAATTTAAAATCTGTTTTTTTTCTGCAATCTATAAAGTGATTCCGAAATTAGACTCTTACAGTGCCCTCTAAATCACACTGTGCCATTCAATATATGTACTTAAAAAATAAAAACAATCTAATTATATACCTACTGGTGAGTGGATTCATATTAAAGTGTTTTAATTTTTGACTGTGCTTATTTCTGCAAAAGAAGAACTGAAATCTGTGCTTCTTACATTTTACCATTTCATAAAGGAACTTATTCCATTTAGTAGCAGAATCTGCTTGAACATCATTCTGCTTAAAGATCTGGTCTGTCAGTGAGTAAAACTCACACATATGATTCCTCAGCATTTATAATACTGGGCTATGCTGAATACGGGCTTTCTCCAAGGCCATTATTGCATTGCTTTGCTTATCTCTTTTGTCTCTCTCCCTCTCTCTCTCTCTCCTTCTCCCTCCCTCCCTCCGTCTCTCTCTCTCTCTCTCTCTCTCTCTCTCTCTCTCTCTCTCTCTCTCTCCTTCCCTCTTCCTATTATTCATCCATCACACACACCTGCACACAGAATGATAAACTGCTAACTATTCAGACAAAATTTCCTGGTTTTTTCGATTCTGGGTTTGTCAGTTTGTTATGGCTTACCTTGAAAAAATTGTACTACGTATGGGGCATTATTCATGTTTTAAACACCATAACCTATAGTGGACATTATAGCCTTTCCACCCCCCTTTTTCTGAGAAATGCTTCTGCCCACAATATGGTTAGTATGTGTGGCCCCATTTTCAGACCCTGTAGCTATGGCCACAGTTGATGGATCCAGGTTTAGTCAACTATCTGAAGTTTAGTAAATCAGACCTTTCCTTGGTATCTTTCAACTTAAGACCATGTAGAGCACGTTTCGGTCCTTTTCTGGTGGAGAATATGTGAATCTGGAGTTGATGGCCCTTTCTACTAGGTAGAAAAGAAGTTGAAGAAAATAAAGGCAACCTACATAAAGAAACAGAAATAGAGCTGCTGAAAAGGTCCTAGTGGATTCCAGGCTCTAGGTCTGACTGACCTTGAGGTTAGTTCTAGACAGCAATTCCTGAATTTTGGCTGCAAGAGCCAATAAATTTTTCTAAGATTCTGATTTAGTTTGAATTAGCTTTCTGTCATTTACAACCAGAATCCTGATTAAAAATATGTTCTGTGAGCTTAAAGTTGGATTTGCTCATTTATTTTTTTATACTTTTTTATATTTCTCTTGAGGGGAAATAAGTACTCTATTTAATTAGCTAACACAGCACTGAAGTTGTGGCATACAAATTGATTAAACTTATTCTGTGACAGAGGAGGAAATTGTTCTCCTAGGAAACCCTTATATATTCTTGTTTCCTCATTGCATTCTGATACTCCAAAATTAAAGTTTCATGTTTTCAGCTTGTGTGCCTGTAATGAGAAACCCACTAAGGAATAAATAGTTTAAGACAACATTTTGCTAGGGGGGATGTTTGCCCAGGCTACCCATTCTGGATACCAGAATTTTGATGGGGCATTACTAAAACGGGACATAGTCAAATATAAAACAATGACAAAACAAAACCAGACCACTGATGACAGTGATTGAAGGTTTCTGTAAATTGCGATTTTGTAAAAGCAACAAAGAGATTTGTTAGTTCTGCTCATTCCTCATTATGTGTTTAGAACTGCATAGTTAACCACAACATAAATTTAACATTATTTAGAACAATAATCAAAATGGACATTCAGAAGTTATTTGATGCAGATGTTTAATTCTTGGAATCTATGAATTGGTTTAAAAGTTTTAGCTAGCTAGAACATTTTCATATGTGTCCCAGTCCAAAGTTTTCATTTCCTTGCCCCATCCTGGTGTTCCTCAGTGTCTGCCCTGTGACAATCTGCAACGAAAGTCTTGCTTGTTAAAAATGGCAGCATGTCATCGTTCTTTGGCTAATCTTATAGCTCCAACTCAAATGCAGAGAATTTATTAAACGATGGCTGAGGAGGGGATGCACCACTAATGCCACTCTCTCATTCATTGCCTGAGGAAGAATTTCTTTTTCTATCTCTCAATCCCGTGTCCCTTTGAACATTTTCAGCTGCCTCTTATTTTTCTGCCACTTATCCAAATGGTAAGTAAAATTTTACTGTTTTAAATGTTGTCAACTTATAAATCAGCTTGGGAACTCAGAGAGACAACCTTTGTCCACAAGCAGGGTCAAGTCACTTCCTTTGTAAGCTACTATTAAGTTTCAGAAGCTTGAAGTGTTTCTCTCTTAACTAACTCACAATTGCCCAGTAATAAGGCAAGAATGTAGACACTGACAGACCATTGGATTAGAAATTGTTGAAGTCTAGAGAGAAATAAGAACTAAACCCTATCGATCATTTACTTCTTGCTGTAAAAGTTCCATGCCATTTTGGGGGAGTAGGTTTTTATAAAAAAGAGAATGAAGAAACTATGAAAACATTTGAAGGGAATGGGGGAAGGTCTCTAAAAAGGGATCTAGTGGCAGGAATACAAGAGTGGGGCTTTCCCCTTCACAGTTTTCCCAATGATCGCCTTCAAAATACAATTCAAGAAAAGTAGTCAATGAGGTTAGTGAACCATGCTCCATTTTTCTCTCCATTAAATCCACATAATTCTGTTAAACTGAATTAAGTGTTTGTGACAAATGGGAAATTAACACTGTTGGGTTTATAATAATTATAATATTGATGATATATATGAATACCGTGAGAGACCTTGTGTCATTTTAAGCTAGGCCATGTCTTCGAGTGCTATTAAAATCTCTTGGTTCCCTTATATTTAAAGATTCTGTTACTTGGTTCCCTTGTATTGGCTAGTACTACCCAAACTGTGGAGCTTTAAAATATACAGATTCCCAGACTTTAGCACTAAAAACGAGAAGCAGCATGCTTTCTTTATTTTAAAGATTATATTAGCATATCTACAGAAATTTAAGTAAATATGCAAAATTTCATCACTAATTAAAACCATTGTTTTTATATAACCATGCTACTTTTAACTTTTGTCTGCATGCACACTTTTATGCATATTAGCAGTAATATTAAATACCATACCATTCCACATTCCAACTTAAGACAATTAACATGTCTTAATATTATACCATACATATTTTACAAATGCGCTTTTATTTTTTATTCTCCTATTCTCACCCTTCCCTGAGGAAAAATATGTTAATTACCTTATGGCAATCATACACACCTTTCCCCATGCTTGTCCAAATATATATTGCTATGGTCTCCTCTTTATTAACAAACGTATAATGGACAGTGCCCTAATTCAACAGAGGCAAATCTAATTTATTATTTCTTATAATCACATGATATCCCATAATTTCTAATGCCATATTTTTTTCAACTATTTCCTTGTTTGTAGATATTCAGGGTGTTTTAGTTTTAGTTTCCTCTCCCACAAACTATAAACGAAGCTGCAATAAACTCCCCCGCTTTTATGTACATATATATTATGCACTGGTGCTTATATTTTCATACAATAGAATTTCCAGAAGTTAAGAATCTTTATTTATAACATGCTTCAGTAGCAAATGATCACCTAATGGTCTGAAATAATCTCTAATATTTTTGTGAGTCTGAGAGTCACTTTGCTCTACTTATCATGCTCCCAAAGCTGAGAGCAAGTGACCTGTCGTGGCAATCCCATGAAGGCTACAAGATAAATATGTCTGCTTTGGACACTATAAGTACCACGGGTTATTTTGATCACACACTAGATCAGATCTTGATATAGCTTTCATCTTCGTGTGTTCCTCATGGTCCGTAACAAATAGTTATCACAAAATGAAAAGTCATTTTCCTAGGACTTAAATAAAGTTGCTGTTTAAAATTTTTGTTCCAGCACTTTCCTTTTGCATAGCCTTACTTAGTGTCTTTGTTCCCAGGAAGTAGAACTCCCTGGAAGCTCCTGGTCTCCTGAATCAGCTAGCAGGTGATTAAGGGGTTGTAGCCCTGGCATATTCAGATGGAAACATAGGAAGGTTACCATGGAAACTGTCTGTGATTCCACATTGCAATCTTTTGGAACCAAACTCTAGAAGGCGGTCTGGCATAAGTCTCAGAGGGAAATAGGCAATGTGTTTGCCCGGTTTGAACTAAAGTTCAGCAGATGAGCTTTATTAAAAAAAAAAAAAAAAAAAAAAAAAAAAAAAAAAGAAAGGAAATGAGTACATAGATACTTAGGAGTTTGCTTTATAGGTCTGATTAGCACTAGGATTCTCTTGAACACACATCTTTTGTAGATGTAATACTATTACATTTTATTTTTCACAGTCTTTAATAAAGACTACTACTGTAGAGCTATTTTCTTATTACCCATCATTAGCTATTTTGCTGAATGTTCTATGTAAGTTGAGAGAGCAGATTTCTCATGCCCAACACATTTTGAAAAATATAATATTATATGTTGTGAAAACAGAATGCTACTTTCTTAGCAAGTCAAAGCTTCCTTGTTTCTTTCTTTAAGGATATTTTTGATGCTAATATTCATAGCTTTAGTTTTTATATTAGCCCACCTAACATATTATTCTCCCACCCAATTTTCATACTGAACCCGACTCATTTAAGTAAATATTAGATATTATGATCTCTTTTTTCTTCTCTTTGTGTTATACGAAAATCTTAGATAACCTCCACATTCTCCTCTCCCCTTCTCCTGTGTGTCTGATTATCAACAACTCCATTATTGCTGATAAACTGTCTTTAAATTTGTAAAATAAAAAATATATGAAGCAGTACTTCTTTTGTGATTTGCATTCCTTCTGAAATTAATCTCATGATTATTTTCTATAATATTATACTTGAACTAGAGAAAGAGGTAAATACTATAAAAACATGATTTGTTCAAAAATATAAATGAGCTTTTAGTCCTCAGACCCTTTAGATATTTTCTTCTTCACTGAGGATATGCTATGAAAATGAAGGATGTTCATCTTCTTTTTCTCATGTGTTTGGAATAGCTAGCACTGATATATCATTTTCCTAGGGTTTTGGTGCTCTGGTTTTTGAAAAATTAGCTTCAGTAATTATTTTGGTTTTAAATCCCACAATAAAATTAATACCAGTTAACGGAACTTGACACTGAAGAAAACACAGTAACAGCTTATGACTGCTACTGAACATGATCAGATATGGTGTTTCATGTCATGTGGCTTCCTAGTAATAACCTCTCATTCAATGTTCACCTTATATAGAACCTAGAAAAAAATCTATGAAAGCAGTTCTAAATTATTTTGGGGTAATTTATGGAATACATCTATTTAAATAGCAAGTTAGTTAAAATTCTAGAAGTGGGCCAAATCTTAATTTTGTTATTTTCTCCTAACACAATTTCACTATTTAAATACACCATAATTAATTGTGTAAGTATGCATGTTAGTGTGATTTTATTTTTTTTCAATCATTAAAACCCTTTAGGAAATTAGGTATGGAGTTAACATATGTGAGAAAAGCAATTAGGGAACCTCTTGCCAAACCTGAATTTTACATATATATAAAATTAAGCCTCTCATATATATGCACACACACACATATCACATACACACACACACACAACAGAGACTGAAATAGGTTGTAATTTAAATGCCAAACGCACTTGGAGAATAATCTGGACAAATCATCCTTATATAGCCCGTGAAATTTCCAATTGACAAAAATAAAAATAAAACTTTACTGGATTTGTTTGCTGTACTAGCTACTATTTCTTTCTTTGAAATATACAGATGATGACAAAAACTTGTGTTGGAAGTTTGGTCATTATTCCCCAACCTATGCATGCAGAGATCCTAAAAAATGAATTTCAAAACCAAGATGGTCAAAAGTCTTTCTCTAGTTCCACAGCCACCTCCTTATCCTCTCACTCCTTCAGCCCTCTACTTCCAGCCATTTACAGCCATGTTTGTGTCATCTCAGTAAAGTACAGCTCATCATGAATATCCTGCCTTTCAACATGCTATTCTTCTTCTGAGAATGCCATTCTCAATTTTCTGAAGACAGTTCCTACTTAATATTTTAAGACCTGGGTCAGATACTACCTCTTTCAAAGTAGGATTAGTAATTCCTATTCCTGGGATCCTCCCAGCACTCTGCACACATTACTTTTAGTTCTACTGTGTAATAGACATTATGTTAAATTCTAGAGACCTATGCACAAACATAGATAGGAACGCTACTCTTAAAGTCTTATCACATGGCATTAGACTGGCCCTCTGTCTCAGAAGCTTATAAGATATCACCGTTCTTTCTTCATTTCTATTTCTCCAGTTCCTAAAATTACACTTGGCACATAGAAGGTACTAGAAAAGAGGTAGTTCAGACTGGTGCATCACCCCTCAGGGGACCAGGAGCCCTGGCCTAGGAGAGCACCTGTGTCCCTAGGTGCACAAGGTGAATGTGGCACTCTAACCCCAGAGAAATAGACCCTTGGCTGAGTTATGCCAACCCACCCTCTTGGCCAAACAACCCCAGGACCCCACTTCCTGTGATCTGGACCAGCTCTTTGGACTCTGAACTACTGAGGCACCTGATCTCCCTGGAAAGTAGATTCATTGTTGTGCTGCTTCTCATTCCCCAGAGCCCAAGCCACAGCTCTGCCCCACTGTTCCTGGGTCCCTGCTGCCACTGCATCCAGCCTTCCAGAGCCTGGGTCACTGCTATGTACCACCACCTCAAGATCCAGAGGCATCACTATGCAGTACGTCCTCTCTTAGTGTCCAAATTGATACTGTTCCCAGTTGGCTTCTGGGCCTAAATTGCAGCTATGTCCTGTTCCCTGGGGTTCAAGCTTCTCTTTTTCTTGACCTGTGCCAGTGCTATACCCAAACTCCCAGGATAAGAGTCGCAGCTACGTCCCTGCCCCCTGGGCCTGAGCAACTGGGGAATGTTTCAGAGTCATAGTCTACAGCTTTGGGGGAGAGCTGTGGCCACCTGTACCTGCACCCATGCCACTGGTGCTATATTATTTCAACAGCACACTGAGCCCAGGACTCCAGGTCCAGAGCCTCCCTGAGCACTTGTGCACTGAAACACAACACTGCTGTGGCTGCTTATGGGCCATATCAGATCTCCCCAACTGAGTCTCCTCAATCTGGGGAAAATGAGAATAGA
Source organism: Indri indri (assembly GCA_004363605.1). Classification (NCBI taxonomy): domain Eukaryota; kingdom Metazoa; phylum Chordata; class Mammalia; order Primates; family Indriidae; genus Indri; species Indri indri. Next base: position 22,089 of record RJWJ010023915.1, read on the forward strand.
AGGACACAAAAGCCCTTGTCACCAAGAACCCTAAAGCCTACACTGCTACCATCACTGCCACAAACACCTACATCCTAGGCCACTGAGGTACTTGTAGTCATTGCTGACACCGATCACAGCTGAACTTGAGGTCCGATCTCATCACTACCAGGTGTTTTAGCTGTTGATCTTCCCTCTAAGTCCAGCTACCTGTTCAAACTTCACTGATATACCAAAGATAACTTGACTTCCATTGCATATCATGTTTATGAAAAAGTGTGTATTTTTCTTTCTTGAATGGTACGACGGCCCTTATCACATTGTGCGAACTTAGAAATTACTGAGGATGGCAGAAGGTACAGATCATGGCTCATTGGTAGATATTTAGGCTTTGCCATAAGGACATGAGAAAAAAATGGGTACCAGATTATTTATGTTCTGATTCCCACTAGTAACATTTGGCTTCTATTTCAAACTAATATGAGTCTGATGAGAAATCGTAGTATGCATATGTAAAACAAATTGTGTTTTGGTAAAGCAACTCAGGGATAGAGTGGAAATTGGTGATGACAAATTATACAACTTCTATTTGTTTTACAATTTTAAGGTTTCTGAGGCTTATGGAAAATTCAGGCCTGTACTTAATGATTAAGTCAGCTGGTTTTACCCAATTATCACTTTTCTGGGTTTCTCTCAGAAAAAGAATGGCTTGATGGAAATTTGAAAAATTTCTGACTCAAAGATGTTGTTCTAAATAGTGAACATTCCTACTAGCAAATATTAGTTATATTTTAAAGTAAATCATTGATTCCAGTTTGGGGACATTATTGCTTACCTTTTTTCAAATCCTTTTTTTGTTATAATCATCTCCTAATATTGTTCCAATAAGCCTCTTTCTCTTAAGAGAATAAAAACACATAGACCTTGCTATGTCCTTCATCAAGGCAGGGGCTGGGATGGAGAAAAAATTAAGTCATTGAGTCCGAATACATTTTTGGAGGCATGTGTGAGCTATAAAAGTTAAGGCTACAATTATCAGTTTATATTGTCTTTCCTCATATATCCTTTTATGGAACTGAAGAGATTTACTCAAAAAGAGCAAATTAGTCACATGGCAGTTGAACAGTGGGTCTTATTCTTTCTCAAAGCCTGTCCTTTCCCAGAAAGGAACAGCAATGAATAAGCAAGGTTTTGAAATTTCAGATGAGATGAAATAAAGAAGAGATTAAGTCAAAGTACAGCTGTGGCTTTAACATTTTATATTAAGCAAAATGCCTGAGCAATTTTGGATTAGAAAAGTTTCAAAGACATCTCAATGGAAGTTTCACCTAAATGACTTTAAATCTTACCATAACTACACATAGGTCATATGCAAGAGGCTAAGTCTTTTGGAAAGCTGTTTCAAAATCCCTACAAGCATTGAAAGAGATAATTTAAGCCAACAGACTTTTGTTTTCTTCTTTCCTTCCTTCTTTCTTTTCTTTCTTTTTTCTTTTGGCTGATTTACTTTATTAATTTTATTTTATTTTATTTTTTTAATTCAGGATATTATGGGGGTACAAACATTTTGGTTACATGTAATGTGTTTGCCTTGTCCAAGCCAGGGCTACAAGATTGTCCTTCACCCATAAAGTGCGCCCTGCTTGCATTAGTTGTGGGTTTACCCCCGACACACACCTGACCGACAGCCAATGAGTATTACTACCATATGATCACCTTAGTGTTGATCAGTTAGTACTAATTTGATGGTGAGTGTCTGTGGTGCATGTTTTTCCATCCTTGTGATACCTCACTTTGAAGGATGGGCTCCAGCTCTATCCAGGATAATACAAGAGGTGCTAGATCACCATTGTTTTTTGTGACTGAGTAGGACTCCATGGTATACATATACAACATTTTATTAATCCACTCATGTATTGATGGGCACTTGAGTTGTTTCCACATCTTTGCAATTGTGAACTGTGCAGCAATAAACATTCGAGTGCAGATGCTTTATTACAGAATGTTTTTTTTTTCCTTTGTATAGATGCCTAGTAATGGGTTTGCTGAATCAAATGATATTTCCATTTTTATCTCTTTGAGGTATCTCCAAATTACTTTCCACAGGGGTTGCACTAATTTGCAGTCCCACCAGCAGTGTATGAGTGTTCCAGTCTCTCCGCATCCATGCCAGCATTTGTTGTTTTGGGACTTTTTGATAAAGCCCATTCTCACTGGGAATAAGTGATATCGCATTGTGGTTTTGATTTGCATTTCCCCAATCACCAGAGTTGTTGAGCACTTTTTTATATATTTGCTGGCCATTATTCTGTCTCCTTTTGAAAAGTTTCTGTTCATGTCCTTTGCCTATTTATTGATGGGGTTGTTTCCTTTCCTTCCCCTTCCCTTTCCCCTTCCCCTTCCCTTTTTCCTTTCCTTTCCTTTCCTTTCCTTCCCTTCCCTTCCCTTCCCTTCCCTTTCCTTTCCTTTCCTTTCCTTCCCTTCCCTTTCCTTTCCTTCTCTTTCTTCCTTCCTTTCTTTCTTTCCTTCTTCTCCTCCCCATCCCCATCCCCATCCCCCTCCTCCTCCTCCTCCTCCTCCTCCTTCTCTTTCTTCTTCAAGGAAGCTATAGCCCAGAGAAGATTAATGGCTTCTCTAAGCAAGCCATGAGCAATTCTTGAAACAAGATCAAAAGTTTGGAGTCCTGAGGAATTTGGAATTTTAACAGTCTCAGGGGAGAGAGCAGAGATGGATGATTAGCTTAGGGCGCAGACATTTCGCCTGTCCTCAGTCCTGAACACATCAGTGTCATGGCAACCACATCCTGAGCCACTAGCTTACACACTTAGTTTGCCAAAACACAAACTTCATTTAAGACAAACAGTGAAAATAAAGGTAAAAAACATAAAGAAGAAAGTCTGGGATATCTGGAATCCTGAGATGAGCAAGAGCTGAGTGATTAAACACATGGTAATATTTGCCAAATTCTGCATCTTCTCTTCGGTCAATGTGTGTAGTGACTCAGAAGACACTTTGTGATTTCTGTTATAGTATTGCATCCTGGATCTTAGTTTATCTTCAGGGAGATTCATAATTAAGATCTAAAAAATTAATGTTGACTAACTTATTGTATTCTGAAAGGTTCGTAGGTCACTGATGGGATTGCTTAAACTTTCAAAGTTTATGTTTGGCTCTTCAAGATAATGACCATTTAACTAGTAATTGAAAGAAATCTCTTTATTTAAAGAAAATTTTTAGGCCGGGCGCGGTGGCTCA
>RJWJ010023916.1:0-25321 GCA_004363605.1 Indri indri
GCTAGGAGTTTGAGGACAGCCTGGGCAACACAGACTCTATCTCTAAAATTTTTTAAAAATGTTTATTAAGGAATGTTGCCATTACTATAGTTGTTGTTCAAACTACCCTTAAACCTAGAGGCTTCAAACACTATTTATCCTGCCTACAAGTTTGCAATTTGGGTGGAGCTCAATAGGGAAAGCCACACAATATTGAGAGCATCTCTAAGTCTGAAGAGTGGAATAACTGGGATGACTCAGAGGTCTGGCAAGTGTTGCTCAGAAAGATTAATCAACTGGGTTCTAGACCAGCTGGGGCTCCTCAGGCATCTCTCTCTCTCTCCCCATCCCTACATGGCCTCTCCAGCATGGTGGCTTCAGAGTAGACAGACTTTTTATGTCAGCGTTGTCTCAGGGATCTGAAAGCACATGTCCAGTAGAGAGAAAGAGCCAGGCAGAAGCTGTATTGCCTACTTAGTCTTGGAAGCACTCAGTGTCACCTCTACCACATTCCATCAGTTAAAAGCCAGTCACTAAGGCTGGCCTATGCCCATTGTAAGTTGAGGGAGTATCTGTATTTCTCTTTATATGATAAGATGAAGGAAGCCTGGAGGTGGGTTGTCTAGGACTGGTGTGAGGTGCGACAGCTCCATGACCCTTGAGACCTTTCCAGCTCACCACTCAGCTGTTTCTAGGATGTTGTCCTCCATCCTAATCACCCAGGATGGACACCAGAACCCCAACCATCACATCTGTAGTCCAGGCAGCAGGATGGAGGAGGGGCAAAAAAGAGGAAAAGGATGTGTGTCTGTAGTATTTTAAAAAGATTTTCCAGCAGCTGCCACACTATACTTCTGATTACATCTCATTGGCCAGAACTCAGCTACAAAAGAGGTTGGGAAATGGTGTCAATGTAGGCTTTATTCTGAGTGGCTATGTGCCCAGTAAAATCGCTTGTATTGTAATAGAAGAAGGGGGAGGATGGTTACTGGAGAGCAGCTCACAGTCTTAGCCACAGCGTGGAAATACAGTATTCTGTTTTGGACACGTTAAGCATGAGATGCCTCTTAGACACCCATGTAAACAATAGGATATATGAGTCTGGAATTTAGGGAAGAGATTGAAACAGGTTATAAATTAGGAACTCACTGGCCTATAGACAACATTTAATGTCATAGGGCTAGACAGCAATACATGGGGAATGAATGGAGGCAGAAGAGAAGTGGTCAGCAAGAGATACATCCAGCAGAACAGACTGTGAAGACATAACAAGTGAGGCAGGAGGAAAGCCAGGAGATCATGGTGTCCTAGAAGCCCAGTGCTATGGTCTGAATGTTTGTGTCCCCTGAAATTCATATGTTGAAACCTAATCCCTAATGTGGTAATAGTAGGAGACAGGACTTTTGGGAGTTGATTAGATGATGAGGGTGGAGCCCTCCAGACTGGGATTAGTGCCCTTATAAAAGAGGCCCAAGGGAACTCTTTTCCGCCATATGAGGGCACAACTAGAAGGTGCAATCTTTGCAGCAGAGAGTGAACTATCACCAGACGTTGAATCTGCTAGTGCCTTGATCTTGAACTTCCCAGTCTCCAGACCTATGAGCGGTACATTTACGCTATTTATAAATTACTCAGTCGGAGGTATGATTTGTTACAGCAGCCCAAACAAACTAAGACACACAGCAAAGGAAGAGTTTCAAGAAGGGAGATTTCACGGTCTCAGGCTGCTGAGAGTCTGAGTATCATGCAGCCTGAGAACGGATCACTGGGCTTGGCAAGAGGCCTGAGAGGGCCTGCTGGGAGGGAGGGAGGGAGGAGAAAATAGGAGTATGAGGAAGTGGAAACAGTCACTACAGACAGCATTACCAGGGAGGTGTGCTCTAAGGAGCACTAGCTAGAGAAGAATGTGGGATCTAGACATAGAAAACAATTGTAGATATCAGGGCATATTTGTATGCTTATGGGAATGATCTAACAGAAAAGGAAAAGGTGATGATGTGGAAGAGCAAAAATAGCAGTAGCAAACCAGGATCCAGTGTACAACTGGAGCAACAAAAAGGAGAAACATGGAGACACAAGAGTTTAGACAAGAGAATGGGATAAGAAATAAGAATTAGACCATGAAAAAATACTGGGTGAATATATTCCAGCAGTGGAATTGACAGTAGCAAATATTCAAAAGACAAGACTCAGCTCAAGGGCCACCTGAGTTTGACTGGTGGTGACTGCCTGGGGCTCTATGTTGAGGACACAGGTGAAGACTTATCCAGGCTCGTGGGACAAAGTGCAGTGATCAGCGATGTGCTCCGCAGTATTCTGACTTGAATTGCTTACGTAGCCTTCTTTGACCTATAAGTGCGTGGATGCTTTTTATTCATCCAGCTTTGGCTTTTAATTATGTAGTTTTTTTTTTAAACAAAGTTTAAATCACATTATAAGTACTGTTATAATCTTTTCCACTTAATATAAAGATAATTTGTTTTTATATCAATAGATCAATATCTATATCATCATCTTAAATGACTTTTAAGTCTTTCATTGTAAAGGTGGACCCATTGTACTTAATCATCTTCCTATTCTTGGAAATTTGAGTTGTTCCAATTGTTAAAATACACTTAAATATTCACTTGTAAACCTCCTCCTACTAGATTATACCGACCTTATGATCTGGAAGGCTCTATGAAGTCATGGTTTAAAAGCATGGGCTATTGAGTGGGAGTCAGCCCTCTGGGGTTCAGATGACTGCTACCCTAGTTCCTAGCTGTGCAGCCTTGGGCAAGTTACCTGATCTCTGTGTCTCAGTGTCTTCTTCTGTAAAAGGAAGTTATAACATTTCTACCTTACAGGAGTATTGTGAAGTTGAAAGGAGTCAATCTCTGTAAAGTACTGCACACAGTGCCTGGGGCATGGAAAGTAAGCAGTAAAGGTTAGCTCATGTGACTGAGAGAGGCTTGTGTCTACCCACCTCTGACCTCAGTGCCCAGCCCAGGGGCTGATAAAGAGAAGGTGCTCGATGAGTTGCTTGTTGAATCAGTGATTTCCACAGATCTCTGATAACAACATTAAAAGATTATAATCCTAGTCGCAGAGACAGGACTAAACTGGACATCTTGAATCAGAATCTTGAGTCAAGATATTCAAACCTAACAGAGGGATTGTAGATAATAATTGGGATAAATTTCATCTTTTTGTTTATTTTCAGTCATTTACTCAGTAGACAGATAAAGCCCAAAACGTGTCATTGAATTGAAAGTGGCACTGTGAAAATTATTTTTAAAAAAAAGATTTCAAATTAACCACGCTGTCATCTTAAATTTATGAATTGTCATCCTAAATTTATCACCTTAAATTTAGAAAAATTCATATTTTATTCTTTACATTATTAATTAAAACGGTAACACTTGCTCATTGCATAAATTCAAACAGCATAGAAATCTAGGAAGCAGAAAGTGAAAGCTCTCCCTTCTCACCTTCCAGCCCCACTCTTAGATGTTGCCACTCTTTGGGGGTGTGCTCTTTCACACCTTTCCTGTGCATACACAAATATGAGTATACACGTAACTATTAACACCTGTGAGCACACCCCTACAGAGGATAATCATCACTTAATCATAAGTCACACTGCTCTACTTTCATATTAAAAAACCAACTTCTAAGCAATTTCTATCAGAAAAGATGGTCACCAATCTGGTGTTCTTATCCACCAAATCCCAGTGATTTCACCGGGAGTGGGCAGCTCAGCGTCGTTGGTTAATCACTTAAAAGCAAATGTTGTTCTATTAATAAGGAAGTGAGTATTTAGTGCTTTTTTCTTAAACATTCATGGGAATAGATGGGGAAAAACATGTGACCTAAACTAAGATCACATCAGTCAAAAAATTCCCAAGATCTTGATATTTGACCGTAACAGTGATCTGCCTATGGCAGAGCAAAGTAAGTGTGGAACAGGGGGAGGCCACAGAGGAGGACTGGGAGACAGGCTGGAAATTGTCTGAAATGTTAAAACAGATTTTTAGTTTCCCATCAGCCCTGATGGCAGGATTTGTTGGTCATTTATTGTTTTATTCATTTTATTTAAAGTCCCCAGTCCCTAACTCCAACAGACATGGAAATATAAATCTTAGGATTTAAAATTGTATTCTTTGAAGGATTTGGAGAACTTGTATATTCTTTTGTTCTTTCATAAGAGGTTTTATTTACTCATTAAGTCAAATTTCTGAGGCAAAAATACTTAAATTAACATATATATCATCACCAAGAGAACTGGAGTCTCCTGGGTAATGAATTATGAATAAAAGCAGCTAAAATGAATAGCAACAGTCACTTTAGCTCCTCTGGGGAAGGACGTAGTAAATAAGTAAATGTGAAATTAAAAAATGGAAATAAACAGTAATGAAGCTTGCTAATTGTGTTGCTTGCTTCTGTTATAACTCATTCATTCTAAAGAAGAAAATAATTAGTTGGCAGGGTATAATTACTATTTTTATAACTCTTGTTCGAACAGATTTAATTGAATTTGTGTAGTGGAAAGAAAGTGGAATTTGGTAACGTATTTTCCATAATCATCTAGGTTCTATGCTGCTGCAATCTATATTTAACTCTTTACAAAATGATCCCATGGTCAAGATCTCTTTCCTGGTTCTCTCACCAGGAGTTGTAGGACTCTCCTTTACAAGAATAAGGTTTTGATTTGGGCTTTTAAATTTTACTTCATAATATAAGAGCCTAGAATTAACTTCCACATCACAAAAAAATGGAGCACAAGGGTTTCACCAGACTACAGCTCTGATGATCACATGGTCTCTTTGCTACTCTAGTTCCAAGGAGATGGGGAGTCTTACAACTGACGTTGTGTCTAGCCACCAACATCAGCCCATCCTTACCTGTTCTAGGCATCATGCAGGCTTACAACTTGTATCTCTCACCTATCAACTGAGACATATGTGTCCCCTATAACATCCACTGACTGTGCTTGTGTGCTGCAGTAGCACCATTGATTTGCTTTATATGTGTTACTTAATTTGATAGCTGAATTAAATAGATGAATTATCTGGCAGGCATCAGAATACATACTAGCATCAGGAAAAGGAAATTGAGCCTTGACTTCTGAGCTGCAATGACAAGGTTAATTATAACTAGATTCTAATATTAAGTCACCAAGATTGAGACTAATCAGGTGTTGAGTCAATAAACTGGAGTTGATAATACAGAAAATAATCTACTTTTGAATAGTGCTTTGCTGTTTTCAAAATGTTTTTAATTATGTTATTTCATTTAAACCTCCAACATCTCTGAGGAAGGTATTATTATTTCCATGTATAAATGAAGAGACTAAGGCTCATAGAAATAAATTCCTCTCCCTTGTGGTGATGTTTCCTTTCCACCTGACTTTAATACACCTTCTCTCTGTGCTCTTGACACCTGGTAGATTCTTTTCAAAGAATTAATAAATCAATGATGCTAACCACTCAATAGAACATAAACCTACTTTCCAGTTACCATGTCATTTCTCTTTCTTTCTCTCAATTTAGTTTAAGAGTAAAATCTACTCAATGTCTCTTCCCAACATCTCACTAACTCTTCAACCCATTGATTTGGGCTTCCAAGCCCAGTCTTCCACTAAAACGGCTCTCAGGTCACAGACCTCCCAATCACTAAAGATCCAGCACACATTTTTACCATCTTACTTGACATTTCTCCTCCTCTCTGCCCTTGGCTTCTGAGACACCAGTCTTTTGTTTCCCTCCCATGTCTCTAGGTGAGCCTCTCAGTGGGGATTCCCTTATTTTGTTCAATCCTTTTTGTGATCTCTAGGCTGAATCTCTTGGCTTTCTTAATCTCTGTCTATTCTCTGATTTTATCTAAGTCCAGATTTAGCACCAAAGCTCCAGATTCATACAACCCACTGCCTGCTGGGTCTCCCTGCTCATGGCCCACCCTCCTCAACCCACCTCTGCGAGCCTGCTCACCTGATGGGCTCTTTCTCCTGCATTCTGAAACCTGATAGAATCTGGGCAGTGGCAGACTTTCAAACATCCCTGCACAGACAATCAACCCTGATGTCCTCTTGACTTTAATCGGCTTTCATATATCTTTCTTCTTCTCCATCCTTATCACCACTGACTTACATCAGGCTCTTGTCTGTTTGCTGGGAATACAGGTCCAGATTGCCTCTGAGGCTTGGGGCCATTACTTACTAGGTACAACGAAAAAAAATGAGATTTGTGTCCTTCCTGTCACAGTGTTTGCCTCTGGATATCTCCTAATGCTGGGTCTCAATGCGGGGGTCTTGGTCAGAATGATGGAAAATTATAAACCACAACTTGCATCTTACCTTCACAGTGGTTGAATTTTATCTTAAAATAGCTACAGAAAAAGATGAGGTGGCAAATGCAAACCATTTCACAAACAGGTATTAGATATGTATTCTGTAATCCGTGCTAGGCATCTGGGCTACAAAGACAATATGGCATGGTCCTGTCCCCAACACACTCACAGCCTAGTGGGAGAGGTAAATGCTGACAATCGGGCATGGTAAATGTGATGATGGAGGAGTATGGAAAGTGTTCTGTGAGTATTCGTTCTGTCCTCACTGCAGTAAGCCTGGGAGGTAGTGGGGGAGGGAGGGCGACCTGCCTGAGAAGGGCTTCGAGAAGATGTGGAAATGCTCTCTACCTTGCAGAAAACTTACGAGACCATAGCTCTGGATCCTGCCACTGGGGATTCTGGGAATTCTGCTGGCTGTTTTCTCATATGGCAGAATTATCCCAAACAAGTTACATAACCTGTGATTCCCAATCTCCCCATCTCTAAAGTGAAAGGTTGGTTTAAATCAGGCGGTGGCAAACCTTTTCTGTAAAAGGCCAGATAGTAAATGTGTCAGGCTTTGTGGTCTACACAGCCTCGCTCACTTTTACTCAACTCTGCCGCTGTAGTGCACAAGCAGCCACAGACAACACGTAAACAAGTGGGCCTGGCTGTATTCCAGTACAACATTGTTTACAAAAACAAGCAGCAGGCTGGATTTGGCCCACTGGTCTCAATGATGTCCACGATGCCTTCCAGATTTACCATTCTGTACATTCATGAAACAGCAGTTCTTAAGTACTCGATATACTGCTTTAGGTTGGTTTTTTAAATACAGTTTTGTTGTGGTTGATTAGCTCAGTAAATTTAAATGTGGCATTAAAAATGGTAAGATTTGGGGTTTGATCAGTCATGGGTCACTTAACATCTCTCTGTTCCATGACCATACACATCACGGACTTCAACAAATTCAAGGCCCTGTGTGGAGCCACATAGAGCTGTGTGCCTGGACAAATGCCATTCCTCCCTGCTGCTAAGAACACAATCCCAACATGCGCTCCCCTGATGATGGTACAGCAGCGTCCTCTTTACATACAGACCAACAGCATTTAGTTCCTTTCAAAAGAGCAAATTATTTTTAAGAAAAGTTGTTAATATAATATACGCCATTGGGAACCTATAAGTGAATAGGTATGTTTCCTTAGGAAAACTCGTAATAAACCAAATTGATTTTTATGGCTACTGAGCAAAAGAAGAGTAAAAAAAAAAAAATTGTACTTTTATACACATAAGCTAAGGCAGAATCAGCAAACTTTATATGTCAAAGAAGCCAACAATCCTCCCTCCTGTTCTGATAGTAGATGTTGCTAATCAATCCTAGCACTTTTCCCCACAGACCCTGAATGTGTTCACATAATTCTTCCAAACACATTGAACCAGGAAGCTATGCCAAGTTGACTGGCATTACAATGCTAGATGGAGTCTATTGTCATGTTGCAACAAAAGTTACTATACCTTATTTTTCCTATTATTTTCTATTCCTACCAACAAGTTATTCTAGCTAAAAAAGATATACATATAACATTTGTGGCAGCAGCTATAAAATTCAACAATACAAAAATGAAGATATTATAAATCTCATACATAGCAGACAAGAGTATAAATCACTAAAACCTTTTATAGAGAATGACTTGGCATTGTTTATTAGAAGCCTTAAAATGTGCATACTAGTTGGGCACTTGGGAGTTTATTGTATTCTCTCTACTTTTTGGGGTATGTTTGAAACTTTCTGTAATAAAATGTTTTTAGAGTGTCCAATGAACACAAAATATCATGGTAGATGATAAGTGATATATTATTACATCAGGTAAAATCTAAAGTAATAAAATAGAACTGAAATAATGAATGGTGCCTAACTGTAGAAAGCTTTGTGCCTATGATGATCTAGCATATGAAATTCTAAAACAGATTTCATTATTGAAATCATTTTACTAATTTCTTAATATGCATATTAAAGGATTTATATGTATATACTTATAAATGCATTACATATCTCTGGAAAAATAAATGGAAACTACTAAAACCAGCTGTCTCCCAGGAGGGAGAATGGATATTTGGAGGAAAAGGAAGGAGGGACAGTTACTTGTCACTGAATATCCTATTGTTCCCTTTGAATTTTTGTATATCTTATATGTGTTGCCTTATTAAATAGGTAAATAAATAAAGTCAGCATGCACTTTGACTCAGCAGTTCTGCTCCTAAAATTCTGTGTTAAGGTAATAATTGAGGATGTAGGTGAAGATTTTGCCTCAAGAAGGTTCATTACAGCATTGTATGTAACAGGAAAGTACTTCAAGCAATTTAAATATATAACAGTTAGGAACCGTTTAAATAAGTTGTTATTTCCATATAAAGGAATAATAGGCACTAAAATTATGAAGATGAATTTTTACTAATATATAAAGATGTTTGTAATATTGCATTATGTTTTTTAAGAAGCAAGTTGCAAAACAGGATGTATAGTATGACCCCGCTTTTGTAAGAAAATATATATGGACAGTTAAATATTTGAAAGATGTGCATGAAAGTGATAATAGTGGTTATCTCCTGAAATATGGATGGCTTTCTTTTTTCTTCTTTTTTTCTTTGCTTATTTTCAAACTTCCCCAATAAATATGTATCATTTTAAAATTAACAAAAGATTATGAAAATGTTTGAGAAAATGCCTAAGGGAATAAAAACAATTCGTTCTTTCACACAGGAAAAAAAGAAGAAAATCTGAACACAAAAAGAAATATAAAATTTGGCTTTAATGATCAAAGTCAAAGTCAGTACGATAGATGCTGAAATTTTACCAGTGGTATCAAGTCTTTTCAATGGGTTTAGTAACTCCATCGTGGTAATGCAAAGAGTGATTTTTCCCCAGTGTGTAAATAAATTTTATAACATTGAAAACTGTTAGACTAACATATTTAGAATGTGGGCAATTAACAAAGGAGAATGGTGTCTGAAATACCTGAACTAACCACATGGAGACATTGGGCATTTTGAGTGGGAGATTCTCATGAATTAAAATAGGTTATTGGGGCCATAGTTGGATGGTGAAAGGTCTTGCACGCCTTGCTAAGGATTGGGACCTTTTCTGTAAAGACCTGGATGGAGTTGTATTTTGGGATAAAAACTCAAGGTTCCCCTGTAAAGGATAGTTTAGAGGGGTGAAAATTAAAGACACGAAGTGTACACCTGGGGCATTTATTACATAATTGTAATATCTTTAAAGGAATTTATCCCAACAAGGAAAGGATGAACATAAGCTATTTAAGTTCAACTTCAATTTTTTTCCCAGAAAAGGATGTCTGATATATAAATGTAAACATAAAACCCATTACAATTGCTTTGTAAACTAGTGTAATATATATATTTAGGGTATGTGTAATATTGTATTTTATTGATTAAATAACTAATTAGGAATATTAAAGCAGAACTTATTTTGCCCTTATCAACTATTCTATGAGGCAAATCTAGCAGGACTTGGATGTTCATCATAAAACAATACATGCTGACATTCCAAATTCACCTAAATGTAATTTGCTTAATATGTTAGATTCTATAAACCTGCTTAATCATTTCTCTGTGCCTGATATTCCTTAGCAAGGCAGTTCTTAGATACAAAGCCAATCCACACTCTGACAACCATCAGTTTTTCACATGAGAGCCTTGGGAAGCACATCCCTGGGGTTGCTGAAACAAAGCTCTAGAATATTTCCCCATTCCTAAATTGTTCCATGATTTAAAGAATGTTTTCTCTCCTGATCTAATACTAGAAGCTCAGTATAGTCAAGCGGTACTACTCTCCTTTCAAAATTGAAAACTGTTGAAAATGTACTTAGGAGATTTTCACCTCTGTCAAATAGTCCAATAGCCAATTCTCAGTTTCCTGTGGTTGGGGGTAAGATAGTGAGATGCAGTACAGATAGGGTCTGTATTGTAGTCATCCTGTAAAGCTGGATCATTTTAATTCAAGATCCAAATAAATTTTATTGGAGTTTTTTCTTTTTTTCTTTTTTTTGAGACAGGGTTTCACTCTGTTGCCTAGACTGGAGTGCAGTGGCATGATCACAGCTCACTGCAACCTCCAACTCCTGGGCTGAAGGCCTCCTCCTGCCTTGGCCTCCTGAGTAACTGGAACTACAGGTGTGTACCACAATGCCCGCCTAATTTTTTTATTTTTTGTAGAGACAGGATCTCGCTGCGTTGCCCAGGCTGTTCTCAAACTCCTGGCCTCCCAAAATGCTGAGATTACAGGCCTGAGCCACCAAGCATGGCCTATTGGAGCATTTATTAAGACCAAAGTTGGCTGGGTACCATGGCTCACACGTGTAATCCCAGCACTTTGGGAGGCCAACGCAGAAGGATTCCTTGGGAACAGGAGTTTGAGACCAGCCTGGGCAACGTAGACCTCATCTCTACAAAAAAAATTAAAAAATTAGCCAGGCGTGGTGGTGCACCTGTAGTCCTAGCTACTTGGGAAGGTGAGGCAGGGGGATTGCTTGAGCCAGGAGTCTGGGGCTGCAGTGAGCTATGATTGTGCCAGTGCACTCCAGCTTGCAGGGACAAAGCAAGACCTGTCTCAAAAACAAAACAAACAAACCCAAAGTTATGTGGGTAAGGAGGTTCTTATTTCTTCTTCTTTCAACTTTAAAATAATACTAGGAACTCTGAAAGCAACATAGTCTAGAGAATTCAGGACCATCTCAGTTCAGGGTACCATGGCATTTTCTGTAAGTGAGCCCCGTACCTTCTTTGGCAGCCTAAAAGAACACTGAAAATATAAAATGAGCCATACTATGAATAAGTTATTACTCAAATTTAATTAGCATGATGTTTTCCTTTTCCTGTACTGGGACAATAAGTTAACCCCTATTACAAAGTGGTAAACAAATTTTTGAATGTAAAGGCATTTGTTTGTGACTTTATTGCCTGTTTGTCAGGTTGAACTAACTGAATATTTCGATTTAGTTAAATGATATTGAAAGCACCATTCTTTCACGTGGTAGCACAAACCTGCAGCTGCTATTACATCATTCCCCTTTGTATCCATGTGAGAGAAACTGTCCTTGGCTTATGTAATGTTTTCTCTTTTCCTGTAAATACCATGGCTCATAAGAAACAATTTGATTCCTTATAGCTTTCCCCCTAAGATTCCTTTTATATAAAAACTTGGTAAAAATTTTTGACATTCTAACATTAAGTGATTTTCAACAAAAAATGTTTAATTTCCCCCAGATTTTCCTTTTAGTTTCAGAGAACAATTTTATAGTCTCAGTATAATGCTGGTCTTTGTGAAGCTCAAGAGACAAAACCAGACACTTGTGAATGCTGCAAATTCCTGTTTTTAATTCCAAAAATAACTGTTGTAACTATTGGTAGTGTCAGTCTTCCCTCCCTACCCGCTTTGGCTGGGGATGAGGTGGGGGCAGGAAGTTTGTTGGGATATCTTCTCATAATTATTCAGCCATAAAATCTCAGAAATGTTAACTAATGACTCAATGAGATTTTAAGTTTAAAAACAGCAATTACAAAATCCATAGATTCTATGCCTCCTGAGGGCTGTGTATCTTCCTTTGGTGTTTTTGTTTTGTTTTTTGGTTTTTTTTTTTTGGTATGAAAAGGAATACTCTCATTAGATAATGCACTAGTATTGTACTATATCTTCTAAGGGTGCATTTAAACATTGTATGTTTACGTTAAAGACAGGAACATAAGACTTAGTTTCCTATTGCATGCCCAAATAGAGATGTTAAGATATGCATACCATCGTCAGTCCTTTATTCAAAATTGGGTTTGGACAGGCTCTAGTTTATTAAATTTGAACAGTTTTGTCCTATTGTTGCTATAATAGCAGCACAAAGATAAAAATAACCCAAATGGCTTTGTTAGAGAAAGTCTACCTACCACAGTTCCCATCTTGATCTTTCCTAGGTTCCTGCTTTCCTAACCCTGATTCTTTGAAAACAAGATGAAAACAAGCTGAGCCTGTGCTAAGCATCTTCTTGTGAAAAGGCTCACAACAAATGCAGTTATAAAAGATTCCACAATTGAAATGTGCAATGATGAGACTTTTAGGAGACCCCCACAGGGACTTGTGTTTGAGCATTAAAAATCTCTCTTGTGGGAAATGCATTAAGACAATTTCTTTGTTTCATTCATTCATTCTGTATCAACAAATATTTATTGAGCACCTGTTATGTGCAAAGCAATGTGAGCAACTCAAGGATATGGAGAGTGTAGCCTCCGTCTTTGAGGAAGATGTGTATAACGCACATTCAAGAACAGAGTCAGCCTGTCAAAATTGGATCATCTTATCTGACTCTTCCATAATCAGATGAGAAAACTACAGTTCAGAGAGGTGAAGTGACCTAAGTCAGGTTGCTGGTGTAGACAGCACTGGTAGAATGGAAAGACCACCAGTTATGGAGCAAGCCACTTACTCCATCATTCACTACTTATAAGATCTTATGCAAATTCCTTAACCCAGCTGAGCTAGGCCAGATCTCTAAGGGCTGATTGGGTTGGAAGGCAGGTGAAAACAAAAACACAGACCACCTGCAGGACTCTTTGCTTAGGTTTGCTGTGACCCAGAAATAGGAAATGCAAAGTATATGCACAATATAAGGATGCAAGTGAGCTGATTCAGCTCTGAGAGTGCCTCCCTGCTACCTCCTAGACCCTTGGTCAAAGTTCAAGGTCAATGCAGCCTTTAGGGAGTAATAAACCTGTCTGCCAGGTCACAGGAGCTCAGAGCCACAATCCCATAGCCTTCCATATGTCTACCACCATGGTTAGGGAACTCAGTGTTCCATTTCTTATTACTTCTTTTGGTCTAGAATGGGCAGTGTATACCTACCTGCTAAATTTCAGGTTCCTCAACCTCAATATTTAATTTCTGTGCCTTGGGCAAGATGGCTGATGCCAAGTGCCTAGCCTGGCACTCGACCCATGAAGCAAGAAAAGGTGCTTCATCAATGGCTTTCTCAGTTGAGGAACTGAAAGAAGGATGCAGATTTCTTCACTCTCCAGCCTAGAATTCTTTCTAATAGACAAATAATGGCAACTGCCATTTATTAGGCATTCACTTTGTGCCAATGGAATGATACAATAAAAGGTGAGACAAAACTATGATTATTTGCAAAAAACATTGCATGTCTAGAAATCCTAAGAAATTTGTTTAAATTTATTAGCCTATCTGAGTTTATCAAAGGACTGGGTTTATAGCAAATTTACCATAATTAGGAAATTTCTTTATCGTGGTAACTACCAGCTCAATAACCTAATGAAAAAGGAATAAATTCCATTTTTGGAATAAATTCCAGCTTTGAGCTACAAATCTTCATTGAAATATATTAAAGAAAGTAAACATTGAGATATATACCATTTTATTATACAGAAAACCAATTTTCACCAAGTGAAGTTATTTACTATTTGTTAAATATTGAAATTCTACACTAACAAACTGTCAGTTGTGATGCTGAGCTAGTCCCCAGAATTTCTCCAGGAAACCCTAAAACAAAGTATAAAGTGTAAATTATTAAACTAATTAAATAATTAAAGCAGTGTGGGACACACAGAAATAAATGTAATGTATGATACATTATCACAAAATTAGGGAAATATTTAATTGCCTAATTATATTCAAATAATTGCCAGTATAACTAGCTAACAATTAAAAACAAAACAAAAAGTGATTTAGATCAGCTCTGAAACCACATACCAGAATAAGATTCTAGTGGATTAAAGAGTTAAATATATTAGCTTTACTTTTCAGCAAAGCTAGGGAAAAAAGAATCAAATATTTATGAAATCTTTACAGGGATAGTATCTTTGAAATGCTTATGGCAACAATGGAAATCACAAAGGAAAAGACAGCAAAAACATCAAGAAAAAATGACTAACATAAAAAACTAATAATGATTGTAACATACAAGAAGAGAAACATGATTGGGAAACATTTGTTACTATGAGATAGAAATAACTATCTCATAGTATATATATATACTATATATATAGTATATGTATATACTATATATACACTATATATGTAGTATAGTATATACTATATATATATATATACTATATATAATAGTATATATAACAAATGAAGAACTTACTTAAATCTTCAAAAATATTAAAACCTCCAGAGATAAATGGTCAGAGGACATAAACATACTATTCACATATGAAGAAATTCAAGTAAATTAGATGCATAAAAAGTTCTTGGAAGGATATTTATAATAGAAAAACACTGGAAACAAAAAAAGTCCAATATAAATTACAGTACATCCACTCAACAGACTGTTACATAGTCATTAGAATTAGAATTATGAAAACTGGAAAAATTTGCTATTATTTAATGGTGGATGGGTAATAATAATTCCATTTACTGTGCATATTATACAAATAGACTAAAATGAAAATTGCTATGACATAGAATAATGAAACAATTGTTTTCCTGTAAATAAAATTGGGGTGGAATAGCTATACCAGTTGTTGAACATTACAGATTTTAACGCCTATTGAATGTTTCAACATATAGATAAGAGCAAAAAGTTTAACAGGAGAAACCAGGAGTGTCAGTGTCGCATGGTAAGTTATTCACCTTCCTAGAGTCAGACTCTTTCACCACACCAGAACCTTACGGAGAACCCTCATGTTTCCCAAAGGTGAGGATCACACTGTGAAAGTTACCAAGTGTGTGCGATTACTGCCACACCTTTGTCCACGAAGCCTTATTCTGGGATGTCAGTGTCATGTTTGTCTTCCTCCCTCCTGATGCTTTATTTTTACCGTAATGATTCTTTGAAGTGTTTGCCTGGATTTAGACAAATGTCTTCATCTATTATAAGTGAATTTATTTCTTATGTGTAATTCCTAATATATTTTAATTTCCTATTTACCTTCTCCTTTACTGCTTCCCATATAAAAGGCATAGTTTAGGAGTTAATGGCTCAAATAACAGACATGGCTTCAAATCTGGCTCAGTGTGTGATCTTGGGCAAATGACCTATTATTTGTAAGCCTCAGATACTTTTATCTGTAAGATGGAAATAATAACACTTACTTTGGGTAATTATGAGATTTAAATTAAAAGAGATAATTCATGTAATGTGGTACCTATTATAGTATTGTAAACTCTCAGGTAATGACATGAATCGGTCACTTGAAATACTTTGCAAAATTTTAAATTATTAAGAAAAAAAGAAAAACAACCTTAAAATGGTTCTTCCTCTTTCAACACACTTGGTAGATCACTATAAAGAGAGTCGTGGCTGAGTTTTAAAAGACATGTTCCCTTATTTTGCCTTCCTGTGTTTACCTTTTTAACGATACCTCAAATCCTTTATGGAATGGAATCATGCATAAATAAATCACTCAAGTTTCCTTAACCACAGCACCTACATGAAACATTTCATTTACTAAAGTTGGAGAGAAGACGAAGAGGAAAATGCATTTATTCAATCCTGGCTTTATGACTTGAATAGTCCAACAACCTCATTTCAACTACTGAAGGCTGTGGAATGATCAAAACCAAACTATAGAACTATTTGATATAGTTCATAAGCTTTTGAAAATGAAAATGAATCTCAGTTGAAAAGTTCAGGTCAGGAGGAAGGGGCATTTTTAAAGGAATTAAATGTCGTGGCTCAGGTTCAAAGCAACTATGCATAGCAGGAAATCAAGGCTCTCCATATTGTGTCTTAGGCAGTGACAGCAACTAGGGTATAGGTTTTTTGTATATGTATTTTTTAAACTTGAAATCGGTAAGTGTAATGTGAGCATTACTTGCACTTTATTTGAATTTATTTGAATTTCAACAGCTACCAACAGATGTGCTTCGCATGAATAGGCCCCGATTCCCAAATAGCACAGCATTTCAAATCTATTTTAGATTCTGGAATGAGAGCCGATTCCAGGAAGACGCTCTGAACCTTTTTCCCAGCTGCAGAAATAACTCCCCCTGTTGCCCCTCTGACCTACACCAAGGGAAGCCGCTTGAAAAGATGTTCTTTGGTCAACAATCATTTTATCATTGCAACCCACAAATGGAAAAATAAACTGTTGGCTCCTCTTCAGAAAACCTATTCTCACATTCCCCAGAACCAGGTAGATAAATAAAGGAAGCCATAGAGTCCTTTTAATTCCTATCTCATTTTCCAAAATGATCTTGATTATTTTTGTTTCCTCAGGGAGGCCTGTTGTTCATGGTGCTTGTAAAATGGGGTTTATCTACCAATAGTTAGTTGCTATTAATCTTCCCCCAAATAATTTAATTCATCCAGGGAGGTTTTAGGACCACCCTTCCCCCAGTCTCCCAATTCCTTGGGACTTTTCTCCACTGGCTGTAATTCCCATTTGCCTGAACCAATTCCTGTTCCCTTCTGCTGGCTCCCAGCCCTTACATTAGGATGTACAAGGCCTTCTCATTTGAAAGTAAAAATTTCTCACCTGAATTCTCCTCTAGCTATGGTCCTATCTTATTTCTTCTCATTATACTCAAGATTCCAGAGCTGATGAAATTTCTATTAAGTCAAATGGAATCGCTGACTTTGCTCTCAGACATAATAATGTCTGTATTGGGTGCCTATTTGTGCCAGGCACTCTTATAGGCCTTTAGAAAAACATTTTCTTGATTAAAAAATACATTAATAATGTATGTTCATTATAAGAAGCCAAACAATACAGAAACACATAGCGACGGCATCAACGCCTCCCCTACCCACCAGCCCCATGTCTTATTTGTCACGTCCACCCCGAGAGGTAAGAATTATTGACTCTATTTTGTAGATGAGAAAACTGAAGCTGAGAAAGGCTCAGGGAGTTCCTGTCAAGTTTCAAAGGAAGAACTTTGGGGTCAGATTGCCTGGGTTTGTTTCTTGGCTTTGCCATTTACTACACATCCATTGGCAAATTACTTAATGTTTCTGCACCTCAGTTTTCTTATCTGCTAACCAGGGCTAATGACAGGACCTAGTGCACAGGGTTGTGGTGAGAATGTAATGTGCCCAAATATGAATGTGTTGGAATAAACCCCACTCGGTTGTGGTAAATGATTTCTTTTTAATGTGTTAGTGGATCTTGCTTGCTTGTATTTTATTCAGTATTTTTATACCAATATTCACAAGACTAAAAAGTCCTTTAGTTGTAGCCTGTAAGTTTTAGTATGTGAAGTTTCCAATATTATTATTTTGTAGGTGTTCTGTAATTCACTTTTATTTCTTTTTTGACCCAAGAGTTGATTCTTTATTTATATCAACTATTATAGAACTGTTCCCAGAACATGTCCACACTATTTCTACTTTTTGCAATGAGTTTTTTTATGTGGCCTAATAAATGCTCAATTTTTTGTGAATGTCCAATGGGCACGTGAAAAGAGGGGGTATTTTTAGGATGTGGAGTCCCATAGAGCAAAAATAATGAGATCTATTTTTCATTAAATACTTACTACGTGCTAAGCTTTGTTCTTTATAACAATTCTGTGAGGTAGGCACTATTATTATGTCTATTTTACAGATAAGGAGTCTTAGGTACAAAAAAGGAACTGAGGTACAAGGCACAAGGTTATTTAGTACATAAATGCAGCTTGGTATTTGGACCCACTGCTCTTAAGCACTACATTTTCCTATATCTCATTTATATACAACAAGATCAACCTCATTAACGTCTTTTAGGTGTTCAATCTTTATTTTACCTTTGCTATTCTGTCATGTACTAAGAAAGATAAAGTCATCTTCTACTATTGAATTTCTATCCTCCTTGTATTTCTGCAAGGGTGTGTGTGTGTTTTAATATTGCTTCCTGCAGGAAACTCATTCTGATTCAGTAATTTAAACAGCATCTTTAAGGAGCTCTTCTTTTCTGAATAAATGGTCAGGCTTTTAGTTTTCTCCCTCCAAGTGCCTGTGTTCCTCTCCATGATGGTGTTGGGTCCATGGGGAGGGGAACAGTTTTGTGATCTCTTGGCTATAGGGAAGGGGGGATTTGCACAGTTCTGAGCTCCTTGGGGCTCCATAACAGGAATGCCCCTTGTCTACATGGATCCTGGACATTTTGCCAGCCTTGATGCTAAAGTCCTTGGCTGTTGAGGGTAAGGGGTCTTTCCCCACTGATTCTGCCCCACTTGGGGAAGCTCCTAAGTTCTAATTGTGACTCTCATTCATTGCCAGCCTGGGGATGGTTTATCACCTTTGCTTCCTCCCAGCCAGTCTCTGAGTTACGGTTGGGACTGCTGTATCTTTTCCCCACTGCAAGAATCAAGGGCAGCTCAGAGTACCAACTCAGGACTTCTCTTAGTCCGTCAGACTGTGCTGCTGCTTTATCCCTGCTCTGGCCACCTGTGGTGTGTGGAGGCACAGTTCATGGTGGGCCTTCTCTGTGAGAAATGGGGCAAAAGCCCCTGGGCTCTCAGCTTTCTCAGTCCATTCTCTGCTCCCCTCTCTGGACTTTAATCCAGAGAGGGGAGGTCAGGAGACATACGTCTCACCTCCAACTCCACCTTCTTCACACCATCCTCTAGGGCTGGCAGGAAGGAGTCATCCCATTTCATTCTCCTGTCTTGAGGGACTTGATTTTTCTCTCTACCTCTGCTTCTTCAGCTTTAATGTGCAGGTGAAGCACTTGGGGATCTTGTTAAAAGGCCTACCTACAGCAAAACTGATCTTTGACACAGTTGACACAAACATACGCTGGGGAAAGGACACCCTTTTCAATAAATAGTGCTGGGGAAATTAGATTTCCATATGCAGAAGAATGAAACTGGACCCCTATCTCTCATCATATACAAAAATCAACTCAAGATGGATTAAAGAGTTAAATGTAAGACCTGAAACTATCAAAATCCTAGAAGAAAACCTAGGGAAAACTCTTCCAGACATTGATCTAGGCAAAGAATTCATGACTAAGACCTCAAAAGCACAAGCAACAAAAACCAAACCAGACAACTGGGACTTAATTAAACTAAAAAGTTTCTGTACAGGAAAATAAATAATCACCATAGTGGACAGAGAACCTGCAGAATGGGAGAAAATACTTGCACACTATGCAACTGACAGGGGACTGATATCCAGAATTTACAAGAAACTCAAACAACTCAACAACAACAAAAAACATATAACCTCATTTAAATGTGGGCAAAGGACAAGAATAAACATTTTTTTAAGAGAAGACATACAAATGGGCAACAAGCATATGAAAAAATGCTCAACATCACTAATTATCAGAGAAATGCAAATTAAAACCACAATGAGATATTACCTTATACCAGTCAGAATTATTATTAAAAAGTCAAAAAAATAAAAGATGTTGGTGAGGATATGGAGAAAAAGGAATGCTTTTGTACTGTTGGTGGAAATGTAAATTCGTACAACCTCTATTGAGAACAGTATGGAGATTTCTCAACTAAAAATAGAACCATCATTCAATCCAGGAATCCCACTACTGGGTATCTACCCAAAAGAAAAGAGATCATTATATAATAAATATAACTGTACTCATGTTTATTGCAGCACTATTCACAACAGCAAAGATACGGAATCAATGTAAGTGTCCATCAATGGATAACTGAATAGAGAAAGTGTGTGTACCCATACACGCGTGTGCACACATACACTAGGACACTATTCAGCCTCAAAAAAGGATAAAATAATGTCTTTTGCAGCAATATAGATGTAACTAAAGGCCATTATCATAAGTAAAACTCAGAAACAGAAAGTCGAATACCACGTGTTCTCACTTATAAATGGGAACTAAATAATGTGTACACGTGCATGTGGAGA
Source organism: Indri indri (assembly GCA_004363605.1). Lineage (NCBI taxonomy): Eukaryota > Metazoa > Chordata > Mammalia > Primates > Indriidae > Indri > Indri indri. The sequence goes on from RJWJ010023916.1 coordinate 20,115, forward strand.
GTGGAATAATAGACACTGGAGATTTGGAATGGTGTGTGTGTGGGGTAAGGGATGAGAAATTACTTAATGGGTACAATGTACATTATTCGCGTGATGGTTACACTAAAAACTCAAACTTCGCTACTACCCAATCTATCCATGTAACGAAATTGCACTTGTACCCTTTAAATTTATGCAAATAAAAAACGTCAACTCTAATTCAGGAGGAGGCCCGAGATTCTGCTTTTCTAACAAGCTCCCAGGTAAGTCTGATGCTGCTGGTCAGTGGACCACACTTTGAGTAGGAAGCTCTACGTCATGCCCTCTTCCTTCTGAGAGGCATCCTCCCTCCCCTCTTTCCTGGGCTTTAATGACAGAGTGACTGCTGGGGAATATGACTTATGAGGACAAGGAATTAAAATCACCATTCTGCCACTAGTGTAAATACATCCAGTTAACATTTTCAAACACTATCTCTGTAACAAGTGTCATTAATTTAATCCTCCTATCACCCCTGAATGTAGATAGCATCTGAAAAACAGAAAGAAATCTTAGGCTCAAAGAGGTTGAGCACTTGCCGAAAGTCACAACAGGTCACACCCTGCATTCTCCCCCTAGTCCTTGCTATTTTTCATCTGCCTCATCTGTTATCAAAAGGAGAAGGTGATGCTTATCTTCTTTTTTCCTTTTGTATGTTCACTGAATAGTGGAAATGCTTATCTTTTGATCCCCCCCACTTTTTATTATATACATTTTCATACATAGAAATTTGGGTATAGGATTAAACATTCATATATATTCCACCTAGCTAACATTTGCCATATTTTCTTTCCTCCTCTTTCCCTCCCTGACCGCCACCCCTCACCAAATTTAACTGTTGTTTTGGTGTTGTAGTTGAACTTTGTGAAGGTAAGTTGCATGTGTCATAACACTTGGCCCCTAAATACCAGCATGCCTCTCCTGAGAATAAGGATGTTGTTTTCTAAAACCATCAACAGTGCCATTATCACACCTAAGAAAATTCATATAATTCTATAAAAACACTTAATATCAAGTCCATATTGAAATTTCCTCCACTATCCCAAGAATATCTTTTATAGCTTCCTTACCCCCTAACCTGGACCAGGATCATGTATCTTTTTAGAATATCTTACCATCTTAATTTATACTTACATTTTTGAACGGGCATTGAGATTTCTACTTGTTCCTAAATAACTAGTATCTTTGAAAGACTTAAAAAATAAGTTTCTCATAATTTTTAATAGTCAAATACAGTATGTACCCACCCATCTCCAGACCAGCAGGCTCTCCCCACCTGCCCTTTTTTGGGAGGCAATTATCTCAGACCTTCTCCCTTCCTTCTCACCATGTCCTTTACCTCTTACTTTGTCATACTGTCTGCCTGGCTCCTGCCCTTCCTGGCTCGTCTGTTTCTGCCCTCTTCTTTCTAAGCTCTGTGAGCAGGATCCACTTAGGATTCATTCATCACTAAACATCTGTCACCTCCCTGCCACATAGAAGTTTGTCAATATGTGTACACTTGCTGCTTTTCCTGTGCTATTTGGATCTGATGATAGAATCTGGCTTCCTGGTTTTGACTAATGATGATAATTTCTCAGTATTCTTGCATTTCAGTATTTAGTGTGTGTTTAAATAACAAAATTCTTGTATTTTTATTTGTACTATGATTATCCAATACTCTAAAAAGTCCTGAATTGTCATCTTGAAACATATGCAAAGGATTATATGCTATATTAAAATTTGAAAAGAACAAAGGAATGCCACACTTGTAGAGAAGCATTTTCTTTACCGCCACATTCCTCAAAAGGAAAAAGAAAATAACAATTGACAACCCAAACCTTCTATCACATAAATAAATCTTACTTCTACTTCAAAAACCTTTCGATAAAGTAGAATATGAATGGGACAGTAATTAGGTTGAAATAGTTGGATCTGCAACCTAATCTATACCCAAACAGGATAAATTAAAGAAGATGAAGACAAAACTAGAAATGCTTTATTTGAAAGAAGAAAAACTAGTTTGCCACTCATAAAAATGTTGCTGTGTCTAAAATAAAAATGATCAGAAACAGGGATTATTTTAAAATGGCAACTCAGAAGAAAATACTAGGAATTAGAGCAAAACTGTTTATCATCCTGCCACTAGTGTAGAGTCTAAAAGAACTTTTATAGAAGACAGAAAACTTTGATGAAAAAATAAATGGTTGACATCATCAATGTATTTTGTTTTTTAAAATCCCACTATTTTTTAAAAGATTCAATAATATTTCATTTTCAATTTTCCATGATTTTATTAATTTACTATAGTATCAATTTCATTATTTTTACTTATTTTATCTGAATTAGACTAGGATGATTATTTATGTTTGAGATATTCTAAACACATTTTACCTGTCTTATTCTATATTTTTAAATTTTGCATTCAAAAAGTATTGTTAGTTTCATTCTTTTATTTTTTTAATTCTGAACACTTCTAAAATAAAAGTCTGGGCTGGGCGCGGTGGCTCACGCCTGTAATCCTAGCACTCTGGGAGGCTGAGGCAGGAAGATCGTTTGAGCTCAGGAGTTCGAGACCGGCCTGAGTAAGAGTGAGACCCCGCCTCTACTGAAAATAGAAAAAAATTAGCTGGACAACTAAAAATATATAGAAAAATGTAGCCGGGCATGGTGGCACATGCCTGTAGTCCCAGCTACTTGGGAGGCTGAGGCAGAAGGATTGCTTGAGCTCAGGGGTTTGGGGTTGCTGTGAGCTAGGCTGACGCCATGGCACTCTATAGATCCAGGGCAACAGAGTAAGACTCGGTCTCAAAAAAAAAAAAAAAAAAAAATTGAAAGTCTGGAATAAGCACTGGTGTTTTGGTACTGTGTAACATAAACATTGTAATAGTTGTTGTATCTGTTAGGCTGAACCCAGAGGCCGGTGGGAGTTTCCATGGGAACTTTCCCTTTAAACTGGCCCTACCCCTTTGAAAGCCCACCCAAACCCACCCATAAAAGCCCCAAATGGCCATTTCTGGGCTGACAGCTGCCATTTCTGGGCTGACGCCATCTTGGCCTCAGCCAGTCTGTAGGCAGATGCTAAAGTAAACCTTTTAACCTTCATCTCGGCCTTGTGTGTTCCCCCTGGAGGATCTAACAGTATCATTTTGCTCCTGCATTGCATTCACTAGTGGGACCCTTGGAACTAGCCAGGACAGAGGTCCAGTCACATACCTGTGGCTCTGCCTAGCCCTGGCTGATTTGGGTCACCCCTCTGTGAACAAATGTGAACCTAAAAGAGCCAGTCCTTCTGAATGGAGCCTGAGTGGCTAAGTGGGCCTACATTTATAGTGGAGCCAAGCAGGCACGTGCTGAAGAGAGGTCACACACATACTCTGAGTTCCCTGAAAAACTCATACATCGATTCAACTCTAGGACCTCAACTGAACCAGCCAATCAGAGCTCACCTAAATTGAGCAATCAGGGCCCAGCTGCCTCAACCAAGAAGGGTTCAGCTGTATCAACCAGTAAGAACTAAGCAAGTTTGACTCCTTCATTTGCATAAATGGACCTTATTGGGAACCCAGGCAAGAACTTTACAGCAGCCAAATATTCCCGTTGGTCTCTGGAATACCTTTGTTTTATGCTGAAGGCTGCATCTCCTTGGTTTGCAGCTGTTCTCTGGACTAAACTTTCCTTTGGATTCCTTTTGTTCACACCTGCCATCTGACTCTAACGCTCTGGGGCCAGTCTGCCAGGCCAGGGCTCTACACAGACCTTTTAGCCTCTTACAGTTTCACCAGGCACAATAATGTATGTTTGCTTTCTATGAGCACTGTATTAGTAGAAAATGATTAAGATATAATTACCAACTTTCCCAGGGTAAATCATTAGCCATGTCCTGGTAACTCAAATATTTTTCTCCTCACTTGACTGTATTTGTATTTCTAAGAGGCAGTAACAATGACTGCAGCTATAAAGCCATTTGGTTAATCACTTAAAGCCTCTTTTTGATCATTCCCTTTGCAAACAGTTTGATGAACTTTCTATGGGAAAAAGAGGAAATTAACAAAGTGTACATTTCCTTCTATTGTATACCAACATTCTTTTGAGTCTTAAGGAAGTAATATCTTGTATTGAGACCCTCGGCTTTCTAAACTGGGTGGCCTAGTTCTAAGAACAATAGTTCTGTATGTTAAATCATGATACAAACAAGATTGTTTGAAGAATTTAAGAGTGAGGGATCACTTTCAAAACAAGAACTGGAAAATAATATTTGAGGAGTCAAAGGAAAACAGACTACAATTCACAAGCTCTCTTCATTCATCTTATATTATTTACCTTTTAAAACATGCTTTTTCTGTTTCCCAGAGAATTTAAACACTTTACAATTCTACGATTTGCAGATTTGTGGCTAAATTGTACTCTTCCCAAGAAGCCATCTTTCTTCCCTCCCCTACTCATTTTTTTTCTTAAATCCTTTTTCTCCCTCATCCTCTCCCTCACCCTTTTCCTCTGCCTGTTTCTCCACAACTCTATTTCTGACTCTAGTTGACCAGACATTTCAGAGATTTTATGTTAGCTCTCTTTATTCCTCCCCTTTAAAAAAAAATTTACAGACAGAGTATTTTAGGCCCCAAGGTTGAAATTGTATTTTGTTCTTTTTCATTAGTTTCTAGTCCATACCCTGGGACACAAGCAGCCTGGAACCCCAAAATAACATTTCACACAGAACTCAAAGAATATAACTACTCATTTTCCAATTTTTCAAAATATCTGTTCCCTATTTTTGATCAGCTAATATATGTGTACCCTTCTTCTAGGCACTTTGAGGGAGAGAAAATAGTATATAGGATCTGTGACATTAAGATATATGAAATTCTAAAAGTATCTACCTTCCCCTTTTATCCAAAGGTAGTGGTCTTAGACCTTGGCCCTAGAAGACAGACCCAGCTTTGAGACTCCTGTCACTGGTTTAGATCACCTATTGCCCTGCATTATGTTACCCCCATGTCACTCCCCCTCATTCCTCAAGAATTTTAGTTCGTGGCTCATTCTCACTTCTCTCTGGTCTTAACTTGAAGTGATTTCAATATACGTATAGGCTATCCTTCCCACCCTGTCCTTTTGGTCCATTGACAACCTCCCCTGCAATGACCTTGTCCTCAATCTGCCTCATTAGAGCCCAGCTTGGATGGATGAGTAGGATTCTGACCAATCCCCTGCAG
>RJWJ010023917.1:0-25325 GCA_004363605.1 Indri indri
AAGAGGTCTCAACAATGGGATTAAATTATTCAGTAAACAGATGTGCTATCAACCAGGCTTTGTTGTTCCATTTATGGAACACAGGCAGAGTAAATTTAGCAAAAATTCTTAAGGCCCTTAGGATTTTCAGAACAGTAAATGAGCATTGGCTTCAGTTTGAAGTCACCAGCTTCATTAGGCCCTAACAAGAGAGTCAGCCTGTCCTTTGAAGCTATGAAGCCAGGCATTGACTTTTCCTCTCTGGCTATGAAAGTCCTAGATGGCATCCTTTTCCAATAAAAGGCTATTTTGTCTACATTGAAAATCTGTTGTTTAGTATAGCCACCTATATACCAGTTATTTTAGCTAGATCTTCTGGATAACTTGGTATAGCTTTTACTCCAGTACTTGCTACGTGATCTTGCACTTTTATGTCCTGGAGATGATTACTTTCCTTAAATCTCAAGAACCATCCTCTGCTAGCTTCAAACTTTTCTTTAGCTTTTTTATCTCTCTAAGTCTTCATAGAATTGAAGAGAGTTAGGGCCTTGCTCTGGATTAGGCTTTGGCTTAAGGGAATGTTGTGGCTGGTTTGATCTATTCAGACTACTAGACCTTTCTCCGTATCAGCAGTAAAGCTGTTTCACTTTCTTTTCAGTCATGTGTTCACTGGAGCAGCATTTTTCATTTCCTTCAAGAGCTTTTTCATTTCCATTGACTACTTTGCTGTTTGGTGCAAGACACCTAGCTTTTGGCCTATCTCGGCTTTTGACATGCCTTCCTCACTACGCTTAATGATTTCTAGCATTTGGTTTAAAGTGAGAGACATTCTGCTCTCCTCTTACTGGAACACTTACTGGCCATTGTAGGATTATTAATTGGTCTAATTTCAATATTATTGTGTATCAGGGAATGGAGAAGGCTGAGGAGAGGCAGAGAGACAAGAGAAAGGCCTGTTAGTGGAGCAGTCAGAACACACACATTTATTTAAGTTTACCATCTTACATGGTTGTAGGTCATTATGCCCAAAAACAATTACAGTAATATCAAAGATCACCATAACAGAGATAATAATAATGAAGATTTTTGCAAGAATCATCCAAATGTGACACAGAGACATGAAGTGAACACGTGGTGTTGGAAAAATGGCACCAACAAACTTGTTCAACACAAGGTTGCCACAAACCTTCCATTTGTAAAAAAGTACAGTATCTGTTGAGTGCAATAAAGTAAAGCACAATAAAATGAGGTATGCCTAAATTTTTATTCCTTACAGGACCCAGGATAATGCTTTTCAGAAAATAGACATGTATTTTACAAATTTTGTAAGCATGTTTTTTTACATGGGGGTGAGGGGGAGGTGGATATTTAAAGTGTAATTTAGCAGTTTGACAAAATTGCTTAATTTCCATTTGGAAATAGTAGTTAAGAAAATTGAAATGTACTAGGTAGCCAATTAAAAATAGTATAGAAAATCGAATATGTTATTAAAGTATATTAATAAACCAAACTGGAGTATATTAATAAACCAAAATAAACTGGAGTAATAGAAACATTATATGGTATTGAGAGATAACATATATGGGGATAAAACAAACTTTGGCTAGAAAATAAGTTTAAGGTTGGAAGAACTGGAATAATTAGGTGTTTCAGTGAGATGAGAAGCTGTAAGACACAATGGTTAAAAGCACATTAGAAGGAATCAGAGACATGTGGATTCAGATTATTCATTGTTTAATTTTAAGCCTATGGCTTAAACTAGTTTCTGTATGTGTAAAAGCAGTAATAATATGTCCTACCTATAGGTCTAGGAGGGAATCAAAGAATCAACCCAAATGCCCATCAATACATGAGTGGATTAATAAAATGTAGTATATGTATACCATGGAGTAGTACTCAGCTATACAAAAAATTATGAACTAATACCTCTTGTATTAACCTGGATGGAGCTGGAGACCATTCTTGTAAGTGAAATATCCGAAGAATGGAAAAACAAACACCACACGTACTCACCGTTAAATTGTAACTAATCATCCAACACTTATGTGCATGTGTGGAAATAGCATTCATCAGAAATCAAGCAGGTGGGGGGGGAGGGGAAGGAGAGGATGGATGGATAAATTCACACCTAACTTGTACAGTGCACACTATCTGGGGGATGAGCACACTTATAACTTTGACTCAAATGGTACAAAAGCAATTTATGTAACTAAAACATTTGTACCCTGTAATATTCTGAAATAATAAAAAGAAAACTCTTATCAAGATTGGTATATTAATGAATTTAATAAATACTGTTTTTATTATTTTTCTCAGAAAATGCTCTCAGGTTCTCTATGAAATCTGAGGTTAATTATGATAAAGAACATTGTAGTCCAAATATATTAAAGGAAAGAGATAGCAGCACCCATATTGCTATCAAAGTGGTATATAATACTACCATAGAAAAAGCAAAACCAAAGATATATACTGAAAGGAGAGTGAAAACTTCAGTTATACTAATTGTCAGGGTTTGGAATTGACACCCGAGTGAAAGTGTTGAAAGCTTCATCATTTAGGTCATCTCAAACTTGATTTTACCACATTCATGAAATCCTGTGGTCAAACTCTTATCCTTTCCACTAGTTACATAGTTCTTCCATGCACAGACCTGCTATTGACTTCCCTGTTTCTGTGCACAAAGCTGTTATTCACTTCTAGGAAAGTCAGTGGCTCTGTGGAATTGGATAAGAATTTGGCCTACAGTGAGTGATTTGAATGAATGAATTTGGAATTGGCAAGAAAATACAAACATATGCCACATTTACTTGGTACATTCATGCTTCAAGAGAACTCAGGTAGCACATAAATTCAGTGTAAAAAGCCAAGAGATTTTCAGTAAGAACCTATGACAAAGTCAGCCTAAATCTGTATTTATTTTTGTTACATTTAAAGAACAAGTAAAAAAATATTTAATTACTGCTCATTGGAATGTACAAGGCTGAAGAGTCTCTTTGGATAAAATCATATATGGCCCTTGCTATTACAGTGTTGATGTCAGAAGGCAGAACTAACAGTCATGTTACAGGCTAATTTAACATATGTAAATTTATTGGTTGTTTTTAAAATACACTTTTTTAAAGCCAGTGTTCATTGGATGGATTGATATTGGACTACTTGCAAATTAAGTGGTATTCTTTGCTTTTATAGGCAAAATACAACCAAAGTATGTGGTGGTCCATTTGTATGCTGGCATTAAGTTGGAGAGAATCTGAGCCTTCTCCTATTTTCAGTAGACAAATTTCTTCTCTCAATATTATTGCTCATGCAATTTTCAGTACCAGAGACATTGGGCCTTTAAAAACGAAGAGATGTTACATTTTTGACAGCTTTTCCCTTCCACTGACTGAAACAATAAAAATAAACATGAAGCTGTCGGAATGGCCTCTGCATATTATGTCATTTGCATGTGATTTCCTTTGCTTCTCTAGATAATTGAATTTATTCAGGCAATTTATTTTTTAAATGTGTAGTCTCTGTGAATGGAAGCATCTTAACTAAAGACAACCCTTTTATTTCCTCTTAATGAAATATATACATGTATGTGTATACTTCTGTTAGAACCAAGAGAGTAGAAGGAAAATAATGGAAAAACCAAAAATGCACTGTCAAAAAAATTAATTAAAGAGATGAAGTATGACTCTTGTAACCAAATATTCTTTGTGTTCACTCCTGTCTATGTTCAAGGTCTCCAGGTGCTCAATAGGAACTTTTTAATTATTTCCCCCTGTTCAATGTTGCTAAGTATAATGAGTAGAAAGCAGCGGACTTTTGTAAGAAGCCTGTGTGTGTGAATCACCTCAGAGCTAGTAAGCATAGCAATACCTGGTTGGTGCCCATCCTGAGACTCAGTCTTAATAAATTCCAGGCTTAAAATTACTATTTAAATTGAGCTAATTTAGTCAAACAATGTAGCCTTATAACAACAAATAGCCTATATTCTCTTGGTCTTGGGAATATAGAGAGTCCGTGCTTTTATTTTGGATTGGCTTTTTTGTGGGTTATTGAGCACCGACGCAGTATCGCTTTGGGATGTCAAAAATATCCAGGGATATTCAGAAGACAGGAATTCGAGAAGAATTGTAGAAGAGAACACATTTATCCAAAATCCAAAATTATTAATCTCCTCTCTGTACTTCATAGGATTTAGTATAACTTAAATACAATTTCATTTTTATATGTGTATCTTCCCCAGGTTCTCTTGACAAAGTAATTTACTAATGGGGAAAATTTTAGAGGCTGAATGAAACAGCACCAAGAACTCAGCATTATGAGAACCCATGTGTTGTAAGGGAACATTGTTTCAGTTTCTAATTTTCCCCTTTATTTTTGCAGTGTTGTCTTTTTGTCATACTTTAGTTTTACTTCCTAGAATAATTAAATCCTTTATTCTGACATTTGTGTTTTAGAGCCTTCTCATTTTCCCATTTCTCTCTCTGTTTTGTATATTCTATATGTTCTCATTATTATTTCTATGTTGGCATTTTTTTTTTTTTTTACAAAATGTCCTTTACCCTTCAAAATCTAATTATAAAGATAAGCTTTCAAAAATTTACATGGTAAACCCAAGTCATTGAAGGAGGTGTTACCCACTTATAGCTGCCATTTTTAGACATATGTGAAGAGGGCTTAGCCATTTGCTCTTCTCGCTGTGGACACTCTCTGAGAGCTTCTGACCTAAAATGGATTTAATAATTCACTGGAAAGAAAAGCTTTATAAATCATCATTTTACAGCCTTTATTTTTTCACCTGTATCTTGTACTTCCAGGCATATCTACATTCTGATGTTTCACATACAACTTTTAAAATCTCAGATAATAAGCTCATCATTTGTATCTCCTAAGGGAGATTATTGGTGCCTATTACTTACAGTGCTGGGGTCAAAAATCAGGGCTAAAGCTCAAGTTATAAACTAATTTAGTTAAACGGATTTATTAAAACTTCCTAGATATACTGATTCTATTTTAAAAATCATCTGTTTGCTAACCATTTTTGTTCTATCACTACCATAATCATAATTTCAACTTCCCAAGAAAAAAATCGTGTTTATGGTTAATTCCTTTCTTCTTATTTTCAAGTTATCTAATCCTGTCATTACTTCCTTCAAATTGTCCCTAGGATTTCATTTTTTTTTTTTTTTGGCTGTTTTTTGCCTTTCTCATGGGAAAGTAACATAAATTGTAAAAAACAGAAGAACATATACAAAATAACAAAGTACATGTATGTGTACCCCCCACACACATGTACATAGACACATGAAATAACAAACAAAAATCTCCCTGAGTGCACTGTCATCCAGTATCATATGTTGTGCATAGAACATCCAACCATCTAAAAGTGGCTATTAACCTTTTTCCATATGACGTACTTATTCCCATCACTGTCCCTATAAAAGTTACTGTTACTGGACTGTGGATGCAGTGGATGAGGAGGGAAGGGCAATGTACTCTGGAATGTGAACAAAAATAATTTGAATATATGCAGTTGGAAAAAGCTCCTTGCTGAGTGTAACCTATTTTCCCAAACAGTTGATAATCACAGATGACAGATAGATTTGATGGTTCTTTTCAACTCCCACTGCTACAATTTAGAGGAAGGCTTTTTATTGTCACATATGTGTCATGGTAACAGTTTTCTATTCAGTAGAGTCCCTTACTTTCTCCTCTACCCAATTAATTCTACATACCACTGCTAGGCTCATCTTCCTAACAAGCTACTTTAATAGAATCACTCACTATAGAATCAACAATAGGTCTCCATTGCCTGCCAGGTCAAATGTAAACTCCCCTACTTGACTTTCATGACCCTTCATGAAATGACCTTCCTGTGCTACTCAGTCTTCTTGCTTATTATTCTCCATTTCTTTGGGTTAAGCCACTTCCTTCCCTGTTGTACGTGTGTGCATACACTATAAAATTTCCTGGGTGATGCCTCCGGGAATGCTCTGTATCTTTTCCACTCTACTTACTTCTTCTAGACTTAGTCCAAAAGAGTATACATAAAGATTTAATAAATTAATAATTAATTCAATATGTATTTATTGAACACTAATAACTGGGTCTAGGATACATGATGAATAATTGGATGTATTCCCTGTCTTTATGGTATAGAAATAAAATTAAATAAACAATCCCAAAGCAGTGCGTTTAGTGCTATGATAAGGAAGTTTCCATCTTTCTTTGATGTCCAATATTCTCTCTTCTCTAAACTTTTACATGTATAATTTGCCGCTCTGCAAATTAGTACTTATTATAGTTGTTATGATTGCTAATTGTTTCGTGTGCATTTCAGTGCCTCTCAAATTTAAACTCTTTGAGGAGAGAGAAAACAAGCATTATTTTCTTATACCTTTAACATCTCTTGAGCACCTGAACCAGTTGAGGAAGGCAGTATAGCTTAATGATCACCACCATGGGTTTTAAAATTGTATTTTGAGTTTAATTCTCCAGTTTGCCATTTCCTAATACTACTTTGGGTAAATTAATCTTAGAACCTTAATTTCCTCATATATTAAGTAGGAATAACATTCTTCATGGAATTTCTCTGAGAATTACAAAGGATAAAGTTCATAAAACATTTAAGAACACTGCCTTTAAGAATTGAGTGGTAACTATATTTTTACTGAAATATTAGTGAATTTAAACAGATTTTGTGTATTTGGCCAGGAAAATACCTGATAATTTAGAGGTATCTTTTAAATTCTTTAAAACTATGAGACTAAAATAACAAAATCTATAAATGGTATTGATCATATAAACTGCTTGCAGATAATATTTGCAGTCTCAGTGATTTTTGTGTGCTATAGAATGGTCCTTACATGCTTGATAAAGCGGGCTTGGGAGATTCTGCTTTATAGTAGGAATAAATAATTTAGCTAGTTGGGAAATTTTGTTAGAGTATATGGACTGCTAAATGCCTTATCATTACTTTTAGAATGAGAATGGAAACTTGGCTTCTTATATCTCAAATCAATGCCTAATGTCAATTCATGTGAAAGGTTCCTTTAAAAAAAAAAGTGCTACTTTTACCCTAGATATAGGGCTGTACTGAAAGTGTTAATTAGTATAGAAAAATAGGCCTTTAGCATTTTTTAAAATAGGAAGATGGGATTAGTCTGATGGCTTAACAGAATACACTGACTTTAGGCTATGAAATTAACCTGATGTAGTGAGGATGGATACTGCCCTTAAGGGACTCCATTCAAGGTGCTGCTGGAGCATAGAGAAGCTAGCAAAAATGAAAATTCATATGTAATCTGTCCTTCCTCTTATTACTATTGTTGTTGTTTTATACGTATAGTGTAAAGGAACCTAAGGATTTATTTGCCAGAGAACCTAGTAGTGCTAATGTCCTCACAAGAAAAGAAAAATCTTGATGTGCCCATCTCACAAGAAGAAAGAAAAAAATGAAAGAGAAATACAAATATGGCATAATAAGTAACTGGTGTCATATATTTATGAAAAAAAATAGGCCAGGTGCAGCGGCTTATGCCTGTAATCCTAGCATTCTGGGAGGCCGAGGCAGGAGGATTACTTGAGGTCAGGAGTTTAAGACCAGCCTCACCAAGAGCGAGACCCCATCTCTACTAAAAATGGAAAAAATTAGCCAGCGTGGTGGCACGCACCTGTAGTCCCAGCTACTTGGGAGGCTGAGACAGAAGGATTGCTTGAGCCCAGGAATTTGAGGTTGCAGTGAGCTACGATGATGCCATGGCACTCTAGCCTGGGTGACAGAGCCAGACTCTGTCTCAAAAACAAAAAACAAACAAACAAACAAAAAAAAAACAACGGAGAGAAAGAAAGAAAAAAATTTTCTCCTGATTTTTTTTTCAAACTTTGACTTTTAAAAGTTTTATTTCATGAGTCGTCATTGAACATTCTTTCTTTGATCATTTCCTTGAGTTATCACTTTGTAGACAACCATGAAACTGTGAAATGTGAAAGTTGAGTATGCAACAGTGATAAAAGCACACTAATGCCACATGACTTCTTTTTCTTAAAAAAATATGTGTACTAGGTTATCTTTTAAAGTGGTCCACATTAAAATTTTTTAAAATTAGTTTTTAAAAAATGATTTCCTTAGGATGCAGTTTGCTTTTATCAGAAAGAACTCTGAAACCACTTGTATATGCATTTTATTTTTTTAGTGAGGTGGGTGGGAGAAAGGATTTGTCTCTTCCAATGCCTTCTTTGCTTTCCTTGTAAAGACCATGTTTTTTCTTTATTAATTTTTGTATATTCTGTGTTTTCTGCCATCTTTATATCCTAATATGATGCCTGGAGCACACTTATTTTAACATACACTCATACAGTTCTTGCCATATCCCAGTTACCATTTTATGAATTTTGTAACTTGTAACACATATATGCTAATTTATGTAATCCCCTAAATCATATAATCCATTATATCTTAAAAGTCTCTAACAACCCAATGAGGTAGATGGTAGTATTATCCCCATTTTACAGATGAGAAAACTGAGGCATAGAAAGATTAAATAACATGGCCAAGGTAACACAACTAGTGAATGGTGAAACCAGGATTTGAACCAAAGTTGTTTGGCTTTAGATTCTCTCTGCTTAACCTATCATGCTGCCTCACAAGTTAGCATTCAAAATATTTTTATTGCATGAATGAAAGAGAACATTGAGTGAATGTAATAATATTTCTTTTTTAATGTTTAATTATTTTCATTACCATTAAATTCTGGAGATCAGCAATATATATATGTATATGAGTTATTTATTATCCCATTTTCTGAATGAGGAAACTGAGGTTTAGTGACTTTAGATAACTTGCCCAACGTTATACAGTTAATAAATAACAGAGCCTGGTTTGAATCCAAACATCCTGACCCCTGACTCCAGTTTGCTGAACCACTGCTTTATACTGTTTTGCTGCCATTTTATTTTACTGCGGGGGGGACCACAATATATTTTATTTTATTACTGAACATTCAGTTAGTTTCCAGTTATAAGCAGTGCTAGCAAACATTTGACTTATTAATTTTACTGAGTGTCTACTCTGCGAGAAACTGCATTCATTGCTATGTGTGATAAAAAGAAGCCATTCCCCCAATTTCCTTATAACTAAGCAACGAACTTAAAAATTTTGGCGCCCAGATCAAAATTTGAGGAATTCCTTGTGTCTCATTTCTTCCTTCATAGAATAGGTATTTACTGAAGTTTACTAACAATTGCAAAAAGAATGGTCCAGAGACTTCATAGAAAAATGGTAGAATTATTAAATACAATCAATGGCTAGTTATAATAAATGGTAAATTTATTGTAAGTGACAAATGCTAAATGGGCATGTTTTGATGTGTAGTTTAATTTTTGTTTAGAAACATCTTATGGCTGACCTTTGAGCCCTCAGGGACGAGATCATCAGATGTCTTAAAGTGTATTTGTTAGATGTTTAAACATAAGTAAGACAGCACACAAATCAGCAGCAGGAAGATAATGAGGTTGTCACAGCACAAAATGTTCTTTGTTTTTACAGGTTCTATTAGTTAATGTATTAGCAATTCTCTAAATGCCACTTTTGCTTATTAAGTGGTTTTGAGAGCACATGAAAACATACATTTCATTCTTGAATGCAGTGTTTCTGAGATTCTTAGCAAATGTGATTCTGAAGTATTTGAAAAAAGCAACCATTAGACCCTTCTGCCCATGTATCATCTACATGCAAATGAAGGTATTTTCTAGACTATTTTTTCTATGTGTGCCATCTCTTATTGATAATCAGAAAATTTGCCCTGAACTTTCAGTTTTGTTCACTGGAATTAAATTAGATGATAAATATGATAGTGATTTAAAAAACAAAGCAAACATAATATCATTTGTTTTCATATTATAAATGAGATCAAACTATTAATAAAGTCAAACCAAATTTTTGGTACATTTCTAAAAACAATCTATTTCTGCAATGCAATTTTGACATAAATTTTAGATTCTTTAATCTGTACAGTTAGTACGCAGTCAGCAACATAAACCTGTTTCAAGAAATGTCGAAATGGCTAGTAAAAAAATCGGTTAGTGTCATTTTCTTCCAAGATGTGTAGGTTTTTTTTTAACCCGTGCGTGTTTGCTGACTCACCTCCAGCCCCCCAGCTCTCTTCCCTGGAATATATTACCTTTTCTCTCTCCTCTCAAATCCTTTAAGTCTCATCACTTTAATGATGTCTTTCTTCCCCACTGCAGTTTTTAATCATCTCCTTCTTTCCTTCTCTCCCTATTTTTCTCTCTTTGACTCTACCAGTTTTTACTATAACAATGTTTTCAAACTTCAGTATGAGGTTATTACACTTCATCTCACCTGGAAGGCTTGTTAACATCACCTATTATTGGGCTCCACCTCCTGAATTTCTTTTGTTTTGTTTTTTTTTTTCCACTTTCTGAATTTCTGATTCAAGAAGTCTGGGGTAAGGCCTGAGAAGACTAAGATTGTATGAAACGTTCCCCGGTGATGCCAATAATATTGATTTGAGGACCACTGTTTGAGAATCATGTTAATACAAATCACGTGTCACTAAGCTATCTATTGCTCTTTATTGTTGTTTAGTATCATTTGAATGCAATTTTTAAAGAACATACCTTTGAATATTTATTACGTTTTCTGATCAGTAATTAAATATAAGCCTAAGCTAACATTTCGTCTTAATGCTTGGCAAAGATATGCAAACCAAGTTAGACTCCTGCTGAATTTCTATCCTCTTAATAGCAATCTTTAAAAGAGTCTATATTTTTAGGCATTGAAGAAACATCAAACAGCTCTCACTTCTATTTGCACTGTCCTAAAATACATAGGAAATTTTTGAAATGTGGACTGGATCCTATATTTGAAATATAATGGAGTCATTTTTATAAAATGATAATCTTTTACTTAAACTTGATGAGGCCTGTCACTATTTAGAATATTAGAACTGCCCCAAGAGTGGGTTATTTCTGCATTAAAGAGGCAAGTTAATCTGCAAGGTTTTTTCAATATTCTTTAAAAATTAGAACTCAGCAGGACATGAAATAGAGCTTTTCATAGATCACAGAACAAAAAATATTTAAAATACCTGTTTAAGTATTTTAGAATTTCTACCCATTTTTTATGTTCAGATGAGTAAATGTTCTTAAGGATTCAGAATATTAATTTTCAGGAAATTTCATTATGAAGACAGCAAACTAAAGAGCCTTTGTCATTTCCCATTTTTTGACTACTGGATTGAAGTACACATTAGGTAGCTCTTTTTCAGACAAAAGTTAAGGAAAAACTTTAAATTGGATGGCTTTAAAATCATTTGTAATCACAGATATAATACTCTTCAGAGGTCTGTCTGCAAGTGCTGACTTTTGTTTTGTAGATACTGGGAACTGGCCATATCTTATTCCCAGAATGCTGAATTTGATCATGTTAACCAAAGAAAATATCTTACTGTTCTCTGCTGAGTTTTTTAAAATGTTGTTTCTGCCACTGTGTTTTTCTTATGTTTATACCCTGTTTTCAGGAAAATTAATATATGACGATTGAGTTGATATGTTTTGCCGTCAAAATTTAGTTGACAATTAGCTCTGTCTTACATTTCAAATTTCTGTGTGTATTATCATAAGGTGATTGTTAAATAAGAAAACAATGGTGGCCATAACAATGTGCTCTTTTCTTCTATGTGTTTATTACTTTTTTTTTTTTTTTTGAGACAGGGTCTCACTCTTGTCACCCAGGCTAGAGTACAGTGGCATTATCATAGCTCACTGCAACCTCACACTCCTGGGCTCAAACTATCCTCCTGCCTTAGCCTCCCAAGTAGCTGGGACTACAGGTGCCCACCACCATGCCCGGTTAATTTGTCTATTTTTAGTAGAGACTGGGTCTCACTCTTGCTCAAGCTGGTCTTGAACTCCTGACCTCAAGCCATCATCCTGCCTGCCCTGCCAGAGTGCTAGGCCACCGTGCCCGGCCTATTTATTACTTTGTAAAGAGTAACTGTCTTTCTAAATGCTTAGGAGTAGTATAATTTTTATTGACATAAATACCTTTAATTAATCTTAATAAAATATAACGATGAAAGGTATAGTTTAAGGCATTTTTGCAAATAACTGGTTGCTTAAAATCATCTGATTGTATATATTCATTAGTTTATATTAATAGTAATTTTCTGGGAAGATATACATTTAGTCAGAGCTTCTTAACCTGTAATCCATAGTTCATAAGAGTTCCTAGGGGATTTTATGGAGTAGGTTCATAGCTGGAACTATAAGAATAGAAAATTAATTTTATAAAACTTAATGAAATTGTGCATACAATTGCATGAGTGTGCATATGTATGTGTGCATGTGTTTAGGAGACCATTTATAGCTATCATCAAGGGATCTGTAATCCAAAAGGAGTAAGCATGATTTAGGGTGGTTTCATGCAGAAATTTTATGAAAAAAATCTTTAAATCAAGAAAACTTCAAAAATAACTGAAAAAGTTTTCTATACAGTAATCATATTTTTCCTATTAGTAAATTAAACTTGGCACCTCCCAATTTGACAGAAAAAAAAATTTACAAGCAGTGAAATTCCATTTCCATATTTGTGAAAGATATATTTTTTTCCTCTTTTTACAGAATTTAAGCACTAACCAAATAATATAGCTTTGAAGATATTTTTCAAAGTTTTGTTTTACCTTGTCTTGGTGATATTTACAAAAACAGCCCATTGCTAGAAGTAGATGACCATGTCAAAACTTGTCGAGCCCGAAAGCACTTTTTCTATATATCTGTAGTTCATTTTATGCTACCTCTATGCAATACCAAAATTAACGAACTTTAATTAATAAGACTCTAATTAATGATAATCAAAATCTTCTGTACTAATTTTTTTCTAAGTTCAAAACTTTATTTAACTATTAGAGTGGCTGCTAGAGATGTCCACAAATTTTATAAAGATAGTTAAGAACTATAAACTACTGAGTACCATTACTCTGTTTAGCCACTTAGAAATAAAATCTACCTGTTTGGTTTAAATAATTCTTTAAGCCTTAAAGTTCATTTTTTTTTTTTTTGCATATGACATAAACAGTGGATATTTGGATGGACATTAATAAATCTATAATGTAGTTGATTTACTTAATTTAAATGCATCTATATCATTTCTTTAGTAGTGTGAACACATTGAGGTGGAAACCTCATTTTCATGCATAATTATTAAGAAGATAAAATGTCTTGTTCACCCATAACATTGATAGACATAGACATAGATTTTTTATTTTTAAAGAAAGAGGCATAACAGCACCGTGGTTAAGAATGAGGCTTCTGGAGCCCAGCGAGTTGGAGCTGATTTTCTGTTTGAGGTTTTATTAGTCTTGTGACCCCAGGCATTACTTCAGTCTATTTGCCTCAGTTTCTTCCACTGTAAAATGGAAATCAACTTGCCATGAGGATTAATTGAGTTAATACATGTAAGTCACTTTAAACAATGCCTGACACAAAGTATTGAATGAAAGCTGTTATTCTTATCAATTATATTCTGATAGATTGAGTATTAAATGCAATATTTTTACTACCCTGTAGTAATTTAATTCAGTTTGTAGAACTTAGAGTAAGTATGATAGTATGTTTCTTGAAAGCCAAAGGTAAAGGATGAAATGTCATTTGAATAATAAAAGAAACGTGTATCTGGTCACTCCATGTGATCTCTTCTTTTTCAAATAAATTAATTCTTCTTTGGTTGGGTATGGTGGCTCACACCTGTAATCCTAGCACTTTGGGAAGCCAGGCTGAGGCAGAAGGATCACTTGAAGCTAGGAATTTGAGACCAGCATAAGCAATGTAGCAAGAACCTATCTCTACAAAAAAATTAAAAAATTCCCTGGGTCTGTTGGTGCACACCTGTAGTCCGAGCTACTCAGGAGGCTGAGGCATGAACATTGTTTGAGCCCAGGAGTTTGAGGCTGCAGTGAGCTGTGGTTATGCCACTGCATTCAACAAAGTAAGATCCTGTCTCTTAAAAAAAAAAAAAAGAATTCTTAATTACCACATTATATCAATTAAAATTTAAATATTAAGGTTGAAATAATACTAATATTTCTCTTAAAATGTACATGGCAAAATGCTATCTTTAGAATGAATTAACAAGAAGGCATTTTAAAAAGGATATTTCTGAGGATAGATACATTAGGCAGATTCTCTTTTTTCTGTTGCAAAGGTGACAAAAGGAGTAAAATTTAGTCAAGCTTCTTCTAGAGTAACAAAGGAAGATTATCAACTTCATTCTGAAAGTTTAGAATCCTCTTTTATCAATAGTCTTTAGAAGTCATACATCCCAGTTCTTGGAGCTTGTCTGCAAAATACTTGAAGCTTGTCTTTAGAGTTCAAAGACTTGATTAAATGTATATTACTGGTCTGGACCATTTAGGCCTTAGGTAGTTGACCCTCTGGATTTTAGCTGCCACCAAAGTGAAGAGAAACATGCAGTCATTACTTCATGTATGGCAAATGCAATCCCAGGGAAGAAACTGAAAAAGAGGGCTTCCTTGACTGAAGACTGTGCTGGTACTCTCTAACAAGCTATTCACCACACAAATGAACAATGGAGTCCCACACTGAAACAGCTGTTAACTATATAAATCTGTTAAAGGGATTAACAGTGCCAGAGGCTGAAATGTAATCAGGCAGGTGAAATAGTGGTACGATAAATATTCGTGCATGAAAAGCAATAATGCTTAATTAATTTATTTATTTTATACTGCTTCAGCAACTGAGTTTAGAATACTTGTGAAATATCTTAAACTTTTCAAAATATTTCCTTCCTGTTTGAAAGTGTAAAAAGTGAGAGACATGCAAAGTGGGATACTTTATTTGTAAATATTTTTTGATATTTTAATAGACTTGATTGCATACAAATTTGGGTGCGATAGCCTCCAGTGATGATATGCTGTAGAAAGATGTATGTAATTTTTAATCATGGTAAATAAAGGTTAGCTGCCAAATTCTTGTTTCAAAAGTTTGTCGTCACATAATGTGAAAACACAGTACAAATAGAAATGTTCAAAGTGAAGCTAACATTGATATGTTTCTGCTTGTGGCCTTGGAAAGATGTAACAGAAAAATCTTCTTTGGAAAATGAACATAAAGGTTTTGCTATATTCTGGTTTGCACATGAAACTAAGCTAATATGTATTATGGGCCATTCATAAAAATATTCCTATTAATTTACTGAATGAATTTGTGATTGTTCTCTTTAGGGGGTGTGTGTGTATGTGTGTTTGCATGTTTGCTTGTTTTTATGTGTGGGCTTTAAATAAATAATTCCAGACGTGTACCTTAACTTCACTTGCAGGGGCTTGTAATTATTACATTATGCTTATCGATTTCTAAATCCAAGTATGTTATAAGTTAATTGTCTATAGAATATTCAGTCAAGGCATAATGCTAGTCAGAGGGATATTCCATAATGTCTGTAAGAAGTCGAAAGCATTTGAGAGTTAGAACTGTAATTTGTAAGATTCTGTTAGTGCACATTTTTTATTTTTGCTTTCTCCAAATGCCTCAGACCCTTCCAACAAACTGATGTTTGTAACATAGCTATTGTCCCTGTACTCACTAATATTGTTAACAAAAGATCATATTAATAAATTTTGTTTGTTTTGACATCTCTATTTTAATCTATTTTTAAAAATTAGAATGTCAGTTTTTAAATCATATATTTTAGTATATTTTTAAGCTAGTCAAAAATATCCACCCAAACATTAGTTTAAAACATTAGCTTAAACATTAGCTTAAAAACATTGGCAATCAACCAGTGTGACTTGTCACTTTTCTGTAGTCAACAGATCCTATTATGTTAAATAGGTAGAGAACATATCTTAAATAAGTAGAAAAGAAATGTGTAAACAGTTATAATCTATTATCCTGAATATTAACTAGACAACACTCAAATATATTTAATGGAAACTTTTAATGCTGTAGAATTAAATAATGTACTTAGGGTGAGACCCAAAGATCTTAGGATATAGCTTTATTTTTAAGAAAACCTCAGTTTTGTGGCAAGTAAAGGATTGTGGAAGTAAGAGACTATACAAGGAAAACCTTTAAGTAGGAAAATTAATTTCAGTATCACTCCTCCTGAAAAAGTCTGAAAAATAAATTTAGTGTCTTTTAGAAAAAATATACCCCAAATGTTTTACAGATTGCCAAAGCTGTGCTATAAATTGTGGGGAAAATGATGACAATAGAATACAAAAAGATTTACACTTTAGAATTATAAAATAATTTTTTTCATTCATATACACACATGATTATGAAGGAGCAAAAACTACCAGAAACTTTGTTTTATAAGCCAAATGAGGCTTGAAGTGCAAAGTAGCAAAGAGTATTGATAGAAACAGTACTAAGGACAAATGAGATTGGAAGTGTCTTCAGCATAAGCAAAAATGAACTTGCAGTATTCTTGTCTGATGTCAAAATAAACTGTGTGGTTGATGCTTTCTTAAAAGCATGAGAGGTGGGTGGAGAACTAAAACTTTAATTAGAAGTACTATCAAGAAGCAGCTACTGAAAATGAGAATAAAGTATATATAATGTTATTTGTTTAAATATTACAAAGTCATGAGGAAGTTTAACACAGATGACCACTACATTTAATGTTCAGAAAAATCTATCTCAGTATATTGACAAAAAGTTAAAGCAAAAGCAGAAAAATAGACAAATCTGATCAATATAGACTTTGTATAAGATTATATTGCCATTTGCACTCAGTTCAAGGGAGAGAATCTCCATATTTCGGTTTCTCCTATGATCGTTGACTTCTCTAGTGCTAGCCAGGAAGGCTGTTATTCTTTCTTGAAATTTCTTCCTTCCTTTTGCTCTTGCAGAGTGACATTTCACATTTTTCTTACATGTTTCAGCTGAATAAGCCACATAACCAATCTTTTTTTAAAAGTTACTGAATTTTAAACAAAAATATTTCTTTTAACTTTGCTTTCTCTTTCAGGAAGTTGATGGCAATAAAATTATGTCTTCATTTGCCCCACACAACTCATCTACCTCACCTCAGAAGGCAGAAGAAGGTGGGCGACAGAGTGGCGAGTCCTTGTCTAGTGCAGCCCTGGGAACTCCTGAGCGGCGCAAAGGCAGCTTAGCTGATGTTGTTGACACCTTGAAGCAGAGGAAAATGGAAGAGCTCATCAAAAATGAGCCAGAAGGTAAAGGCTAGAAAAGAAAAGAAAACTGTTGCTGTTTCCTAATTGTAATATTTTGAATTTAACTTCTAGTTCTGTTTCTTGCTTTGGACTCTTAAATTAGACAAAATAGAAACCCAGAGCTATGAAGATGGATTTTTTTTTTTCAGAAACACTTAAGCACATCTATCTCAATTTTTTAAATCATTAATTTATGTTGTGATGTTACTTTCACACACAAGTAAGTTGTGGTTAAGTGAAGCTTAAAGATTGAAGAAGAGAACGTGGCAGGAGAGCCCAGAACAGTCACCTGCTTGCCAGATATCTGCAGTCTAGTTTGTTAATCTCCACTGTTTTCCTCCTCAAGGATCATTGTAGAATTTCGTTGCATTTTGAAACCTTTATACATTAATACATTTGATCCTACCTTGATAGTTAGGTCTATTTCTTGTATAGTCCAAAATTAATATGGTTTGGCCTATTGTATATTTAAAAACTAGTAGTGATTCTTTAACTGTTAGATATGCTTAAGTTCCCATTTGTTCAAATTCCTGGAAGTCTTTCTTTTAAGATTTCATCTTCCAAATGTCCTTGATAGTTATGATAGTAGCCTGCAGGTGATAAGCACGAGTTGATCTTAAAATTCAAGCAAACAAACCACTGAAACAGCTGATACAAATTGTACAAACTTATATATGCTTGACAATCATCCTTTATGCTACAAATGATGACTAACTCCTCTTTCAACCTATGTCCATCCTAAGCATGAATGCCATCTTGCACACAAGAACATGCCTCCTATTTCAATCAGATGGAAATTTAAAGCTAACAAACAAAACAAACACAATGACATGCAAGGACATACTTTACACCAAAAATATACTGCGTATAGAGTTTGGCTCATTTCTGGTCTGTTAAGACACTGATAAATTAAGAGTATATCTGACATAAAATGTATGTTAACCAGTGTATTTGGGAGTCATGTGATAATTAAATATTTTTGCATCGCTGTCAGATGGATAGCAAGGATCTGGATTTTGGTTAAAATCTATGCAATTCTCCTGATCTTAAATTGGAAGTTATTTTGGAGATAATCTTGTCAGCCAAAGACTTTTGATATTTTGTTATCTTATGTCTCCTCTCATTCTTGTGGAGATAAAAATGGAGATTTGAGGAGGACCCAATTTTATTTTTTTAATATTGTGGTGTTTTTCCTGTTATTAAAATAACACAGTCTTATAATAAAAATTGTTTTAAAAACATAAATTGTAAGAAAGAAAATAAAAATCACCTGCAATTATAGCCTTTTGATATGACTCTTAACCTTATGATACATTTCTTTTCTATCATTATTTTTACAGTTTACATTTTGCATGATGAACTTTGTCAATGGTTCCACTTACGATTTTTCAACTTTATGGTGGTGCGAAAGCAATATGCATTCAGTATAAACTGTACTTTAAATTTTGAATTTTGATCATTTCCGGGCTAGCAATATGCAATAGGATACCCTCTACTGATGCTGGGCAGAGCAGTGAGCCCCAGCTCCCAGTCAGCGTAAACAACTGATACTCTATGGGGTACTGTGTTGCCAGGTGATTTTGTCCAACTGTAAGCTAATGTAAGTGTTCTGAGCACATTTAAGGTAGGCTAAGCTAAGCTATGATGTTTGGTAGGTTAGTTATATTAAAATTCGTTTTCGACTTGTGATATTTTCAGTTTGCAAGGGGTCTGTCAGGATGTGTCCCCATTGTAAGCAGAGGAGCATCTGTACTTTTAAAATTATTTTGCATCCTCCTTGTTTCACTTACATTATAGTGTGAGTGTGTCTCCTGTCACTAAATGTACTTTGAAAACAATGGCTGCCAAATATTCTAAAGTATGGCCCTGATTTACTATTATAATTCACACATTACTTCTTTTTAATTAGTAGACTATGTTTTTAAGTTTTAGATTTACAGAAAAATTAAACTGATAGTACAAGAGTTCCCATGTATGCCCTTCCCCCATATACACAGTGTCCTCTCTTATTAACATCCATTGGTATGGCATATTTGTTACAATTAATGGACCAATATTGATACTTTGTTATTAACTAAAGTCCATGGTCTACTTAGATTTCTTTAGTTTTCATCAAGCATGCTTTTTCTGTTTTAAGATGTCATCAAGCATAACAAATTACATTTAGTTGTCATGTCTCCTTAGGCTCCTTTTGGCTCTGAAAGTTTCTCAGACTGTCCTTGTTTTTGATGACCTTGAAAGTTTTTAGGAATAGTTTTCAGGTATATTTCAGGATGTCCCTCTGTTAGAATTTGTCTGATGTTTTTCTCTTAATTAAACTGGGGCTTGAGGTTTTGGGAGGAAGACCATGGGGTAAAGCACCATTTTTGTCACCTCATATCAGTCTCTTTTCAAAACATTTCTTCTTCAAAAGGAAATTTCAGATGAACATTTTCCCCAGTTAGCAAAGGTCATTGATGAGCAGGATGATAGATGAGAATCAATTGAAGAATGTGCATCTGTTATAGACCTATTAATTGGAGAATACAATGAAAGATTCACTCACTTTAAGGATAATGACATCACCCTCAAATTAGCATTTCAGCCTCACCTAGTTGATATCATCAAGGCACCTAAAGAACTACAGATGGAATTGATTGAGCTCTCAGTAGATGACATTTTAAAGTCATCGTTTGATGCTAAGGAAGATCCAATTGAAATATGGAAAAATGCAATAGAATACACACGCCCTCGGCAACATGTCCGAAAAATGCTTTCTTGCTTTTCAGCTCATATTGTTGTGAATCTGCATTGTTCTACCTAACCCAAATCAAGATGCCCTTAAGGTCACAAATGACTGATACCCATCTAGAGAATCAGCTGAAACTGTGGACCTCCATGCTGCAACCAAATATTCAAATACTTTCCAACAAAAAGCATACACAAAAGTCATTAAATGTTTAGTTAACTTTAAAATTAACAAATACAATAGCTTTCATTTTTTGAAATTATTAAGT
This sequence comes from Indri indri, assembly GCA_004363605.1. Taxonomy (NCBI): domain Eukaryota; kingdom Metazoa; phylum Chordata; class Mammalia; order Primates; family Indriidae; genus Indri; species Indri indri. The sequence goes on from RJWJ010023917.1 coordinate 20,186, forward strand.
ACATAGTAGTCAGATTTTTACAAAATAATTTACGTTTTTAAGTATATCTAATTGAAGTTTCTTGAATGCAGTCTTATTTCAATACAGCTAAATTAATGTGGCTTTCCAACATGAAAAGATTCTCCACCCCTGGAATAGACCAATTGATCAATGAAACAGAATACAGAGGGCAGAAGTAGGCCCATACAAATACAAAGTCAACTTATTTTTGGCAAAGGAACAAAGGCAGTTCAGTGGAGAATTGGAAAAAGAATGGTCTTTTCAACAAATGGTGCTGGAACAACTGGATATCTATATATAAAAAAAATGAAGCTAGACACTGAACTTACACTTCGTACAAAAATTAGCTCAAAGGCCGGGCGCGGTGGCTCACGCCTGTAATCGTAGCACTCTGGGAGGCCGAGGCGGGCGGATTGTTTGAGCTCAGGAGTTCGAGACCAGCCTGAGCAAGAGCGAGACCCCGTCTCTACCAAAAATAGAAAGAAATTAATTGGACAGCTAAAAATATATATAGAAAAAATCAGCCGGGCATGGTGGCGCATGCCTGTAGTCCCAGCTACTCAGGAGGCTGAGACAGTAGGATTGCTTAAGCCCAGGAGTTTGAGGTTGCTGTGAGCTAGGTTGACGCCACAGCACTCGCCCCAGACAAGAGAGTGAGACTCTGTCTCAAAACAAAACAAAACAAAAACAAAAACAAAAACGAAAAACAAAAATTAGCTCAAAAGGGATCATAGACCTAAATTGTAAAATGCAAAACTATAAAATTTTAAAAAGATAGCATAGGAGAAAACTTAAGTCAGTGACCTTCGGTTAGGCAGTGTTTACATACAACAAAAGCATGATCCATGCCAAAAAATTGATAAGTTGGACTTTATAAAATTAAAAATTTTTTTCAGAAAAAGATAATATTAAGACAATAAAAATACAAGCCACAGACTGGAAGAAGATATTTGCAAAACACATTTTGAAAAGAGATAGCTTTTTTCAAAATACTTGGATTTTTTGCCACATATCATACATAGACTTAGTTTTACCTTGCAAATAAATATTGAAGTCATTTTGATTTGATATGGTATCACACAAAAATGCTACATTCCTATAGAAATCTTCTTTTAAGAATTCACATTGCTGATTCTGTTCTTCATAAAACTTAACTATCTGTTTTCACAAAGCTAAAATTTTGGCTAACACTTACATATCCCTGTGATAGCCAATGCACTTTAGAATAATATAGCAAATCCACTCTGAATACCTCGTCATTCAACTTCAGCATGTTACAAAACTGACAATGCCATGTTGCATATGCATGAATATAGTTAACAATTCTTACAACTTGTTGCAAAGTGTCACTTAAAATATTAGCTTTAGCACAGAAATTATGCTGATACAAGATACAATGAAAAGAAGTGAGAGCATCTGAATCTGTTAATAATTTTTTTTATTTGTGCAATAAACCCTTCATGTTTTCCTGTCACGGAAGGTGCACCATCTACACATACACTTTACCAAATTCAGTCCAACTTCACGACATTTATCTTGAAAGTTCTTGAAAAAAATCTATTCCCCGTGTTCTGTTTGCAAGAGTGCTCAAAGCGAGTAATTGTATGTAGCAAGGAAAATCTGTTATGACCCAAATGAAGGATAAAACCTGTGCCAAGTCTGTAGTATCAGTTATTCCATCCAAAGTGATTGAATAATATATATTTTCCTTTAAAGTATTACGTGAGGGTGTTCTGTTAAGTTGCAGGCTAATTCGTGCTGCTGATCAGTTATGGTTGTCCTTGAAAGAGGCAGTTGTTTGTACTTTGAAACGTTATCGGGTCCAAGCATCCTACAACTTTGACAGTGCTTTCTTTCACAATTTCTACATCACTGAATGGCTTCCCTTTTTTCCCCCGAGTATATAAGTTGCTTCAGTGGCATTATTTTTAGGTGTTTTTGCTGCTTGAAAGAGTTGTCTTTGCTTTTGCTTTTCAACTTTTAATTTCTGCAGTATAATGTTTCATGCCTCTCCCCCTAATTTAAAATATTTGTTGTCCTTATGAGTATTCTAATGTTGATGAGCATTGAATTTCTTTAATGTTGCCATTGCAGTATTACAAAGCAAGCAAATTATCTTACCTTTAGCAGAAACAAGACGATATTGCAATTCTCAATCCTCATTTAAAAATCTGTTTTCTTCTTTCAGCATTCTCTTGGTCTTCTTTGACATGATAGGTTCTTAAGCAGACAGAATTAAAAAATACTGTCAACCAGTGCAACTGTTCACAAATTCTACTTCAAACAGAAACACAGTGCACCGTTGTGAAAAGCTCATAACAGACTGGTGTACTTGATTCCCACAAACTCTCACCAACCAGCCTTGTGCAATAGTGGTGCCAGTCAGGTGGGGGAAGTTAGAACTAAATCATGAACCTAGCAGCCATCAATATAGCCCTTTTGGTTTACTGCTATTCTAATTGTGCTGATTAATCTGGGAGGATTTTTTTTTGTTGAAACTTATTTTATCCTTTGGTAATTTAAATAGGCTTATTTTGAAAATAAAATACAAATATAGAAGATGAACAAAAATGTATTAATAAAAATAAGAGGATTTGTTCTGTAAAATTTGGATTCAGTCAGAAGGCCACACTTAACGACCCAGAGGGCCACATGTGGCCTTACAGCCATAGGTTCCCCACCCCTGGTCTGTTCTTTTGCCAATACCGTGCTGACTTGATTACTGTAGCTTGATAATAAGTCTTAAAGTTTGATAGTGTCAGTATTCCACCTTTCTTTTTCTTCAGTATTATGTTGGTATCCTGGATCTGTTGCCTTCTCCTGTAGACTTTAGAATCAGTTTTTTAATATCCACAAAATAATTTGCTTGGATTTGATTGTGATTGTGTTGTATGTATAAGTCTAGTTAGGAAGAATTGACATCTTAAAAATATTGAATCTTCCTTTCTGTGAACACAAAGTATCTTTCTATTTATTAAGATCTTTTTTGATTCCTTTTGAGTTTCATAATTTTCCGCATATAGATCTTGTACATATTTTGTCATATTTATACTTAGCATTTCTTTTTTGGTATAAAAATGTAAATATAAATCATATTGTATTTTTAATTTAAATTTTTAATTGTTGCTGGTATATAGAAAACAATTGACTTTTGTGTATTAACCTTATAGCCTATGGCTTTTCTGTACTATCAGCTCTATTAGATTTTATTGATTCCTTGAAATATTCTACATAGATAATCGTGTCATCTGCAAAGAGTTTTATTTCTTCTGTTCCAAGAAGTATACCTTTTATTTCCTTTTTTTATCTCCTTGAATTAGTGAGGACTTCTAGTACAATGTTGAATAAGTGGTAAGAAGGGACATTCTTGCCTTGTTTTTGATTATAAGGGGAGAAGCCTCTAGTTCTCACAATTAAGTATGATGTTGGCTGTGGGATTTTTGTAGATGTTTTTTTACCAAGTTGAGGAGGTTCTCTTCTATTCCTAGTTTTCTGAGAGTTTTTATCATGACTGGTTGTTAGCATTTGTTAAATATCTTTGCTTGCATTGATATGATTTAAGAATATTCTTTAAACTATTGATAGGATGTGATTTTCAAATGTTGAATCAAGCTTGCCAACTTCGAATAAATCCTACTGGATCATGCTTTATAGTTCTTTTTATATGTTGTTGGATTTGATTTGTTAATACTTTGTTGAGGATTTTTGCATCTGTGATTGTGAGAAATATAGGTCTATAGCTTCCCTTTTATGTAATGTCTTTATCTGATTTTGGTAGCAGAATAATGCTGGCTTCATAGAATGAATTAGGAAATGTTTCCCTCACATGTTAATTTTTAATTTTTATTTGAGATTCCTTCAGAGTCCAGGGCTAAGGTCTAGGAAGAAACAGCTTTGTGTTTGTTATGTACTGTATTTCCAAGTAGCTTTCTGCAGTTTATCTTTAGATGATGTCCTTTATGGAAATTTGATATATGACTTGGTATTCCCCCAGTGTATCTGTTGACTTCTAAGTCGGTGCTTAGACTTTTAATTTGGAAGTGCTTAACAGGCTGAAGCCCAGTGAATAAATCCAAACAGGAAAGAGGGGGCAGGATATAGTATCCCCTAATTTGCTTAGCAGGAGACATTAAGAAGTATTGAGAATTAGGAGAAAGGTGTACTATCAAGCAGCAGCTGCTCAGGCAAACAAGAAGAGATAGAGCATCCATAGCAGGAAGGGTAGACACAAAGAAACCCCACTATTGCATGTGGGCACTGGACTGTTTTCATTATTGTATTTCCCACAACAATGTACTTTTTGTACTTTCCCCCCTACAAATATTTTAAAAGCTCAGGAGAGGAGTAACTTGTTAGTAAATAATATAAAAACCTAGAGAAAATTTAGAAGTAATATTTTGGAAGATTGGAATATCAACTGAACATGGCAAGCATCTAAAAATCTAAGTTTCAGAAAGATAATCCCTGTATGAATGTAGAACCACTAACATGCATTTATGTTTACATACACAAGATTCCTAGACATGTGCTTTGAGTATACAGAACCGTAAATAGACTCAATTTTATTGATAATTTGCCAAGACAAGAATGTTTATTTAATAACCACAATGATTGAAATATGTATCAAGGAGTAATTTACATATTTCAGTCAAGTGATGATCTTAATCTCCACCCAAAAAAGTAAAGCAGAAAATTGTATCATGGAAGAGAATAGGATGTTGAAGGAATTTTCTGTGTTTTTTTTTTCAATTGCAAAGAGAGAAAAATGGGGAAATATATCTACAGAGATGTGTATAAGTCTCACAGTAACTGGAAAGTTACATTAGCTTTAAGGACTCCATTAATCAAAGGGTATGATTTGACCTGAGGATGATCACAAAAACCTTACATCATCCAAGCATCAGGACAGTGACAATACGTACAGCACAAACAAATGATCTGAAGCTCTGTGATGCACCATAGCACCAAAAAGAATAAAATACCCAGAAATAAATTTAACAAAAGAACTATAAAACTTATACTCTGAAAACTACAAAATATTATTATAGCTCTGTGATAAGAACGGTAACATGGAGATGAGGGGAAAATAGATAGAGTGAATGTAACTAAATGTTAAGCTCACAAATATATGCCAGGGAAA
>RJWJ010023918.1:0-25325 GCA_004363605.1 Indri indri
TGATATTCTATGTCCTTGAGATGACATCAAGATTACCTCTGAATAGTGGTGACAGCAAAAAAAATCCTTCATTCATCATACATTCAAACTGTCACTGTTTAGATTTTTAATCTGATATTTGATCTTCCACTGTAGAGTCTGAGAAAGTAGAGCTCACATTTGCCAAAATCTCTGCATATTCTAATTGACTAAGCTAAAGAGAAGACAGAGCCTTTGTTTGGAAAAATAGGATGATTCAGTCATCCACTCAAGAAATCATGCCTCCCATGAGCCATGGACAGGGTTAAGTGCTGAGAAACTAATGGAGAATGAAACAGGCAAGATCCTTGCCTTCAGGCAATTTCTCTTTTAGTGGGGAGGCAACCTAAAACAAGAAAAAGACAAAATGAAATAAATTTTAAAAAGTAAGATGAAGAAGATAAGGCATGTGCAAAGCTTCTTCAGCGTTAAGTTACTATTGTTGCTACTGATGATAATGATACTAGTGTTGTTATTATAGTTCTTAAATAAATATCAGGGATTCCATTGTAAGTACCACAGCTTAGTGAAGATGATATATTTCCAAAAGGCAACTCAGAGAAACTGCAAATATACTGTGATCCACACAGACATCACTTAAATGGAGTTTAGATTTACAAGGAAAAGAAAAAAAAAATATTTACGTCAATTCCAAGAGGAAAAGAAAAAATATAACAAACAAAACACTTTTTATACAGAAAGAAGTATTCAGACACAGTAACAGAAAGTGTTTGCAAATTTTGGCTCAATTTGGCCCCTGACGTTGACTGACTAGCACTCTGTACTGGATTCTTTCTTGCTGTAAATATGCAATCAATCCATATTTAGACATAAAGGAAGCATTACGCTTTTATTTCATCTTGCACTTATGTTCTTTCTCTTTTGCCCAAATGTCAACCCCATGCTGTTACTTAGAAGTGTAACATAAGAAGTCGTTTTTGAATTGAGTTCACAGTGTGAGCTACAGTTGAATATAAATGCCGTCTGCAGAAAAATTGATTACAGGGAAACCATTAGAGCTGTGAAGGGCTAGTTTAATGTTGCTCTGTCACTTGATTAATAGAAAATTATTTAGTCTTTGGACATTGCTTGGAAAGATAAAAAAAATTAGAAAAGTGCTTGGTTGTTGAGTTCACCATTGACAAACTTGGTACACATGTCATGACATGTGTTTCATACCCAGGTGACAATGTTTTAGTTTTTAAGGTAATAGAAATTTTAATTCCATCATAGATATTTGCAATCCAGTTTAATCAACCACATCAAATCAGAACTGTTATTAGTGCTCATATTAAGGTGATGACCTTCTAAAGCAGCTCCAGAAGCTTCTTTTTTTTAATACCAGATATAAGGGCTGACATTGGATAAATAATAAACACCCATGGACAAAGATAAGAAAGGCTATAATCTATGAGAACTTCCCAGATAATTAGCTGAGACTCTCCCACTTTACCTCCCTTTGAAAAAGCACATAAAGAATCCAAGTAAGAGCAATATTATTAAGAAGAAATCTTGAATATATGCTAATTATATTTAAAAAGTGGATCCTTTGCAAACTTTGGAATTGTGTTATTAGTAACAAACCACTTTAAACACAATTGAAAAATTGATTATGTCATAACACCACAGTGGAGAATTGCACTCTCAAACAAGAGAATTAACAGTTATTGAGCTTTTTAATATGCACCACTAACCAAGGGAGGAATGGAATGTTTCATATTTTATTTCGTACAAGCTAAGAATCTTAAAAGCTAGGAATTATTAGTCTCATTTCAAAGATGGGAAAACGAGGACTCTTGGAAGAGACTGGGTACAAATTCAAGTCTCTCTGATGTCAAAGCCCAACTCTTTCTTTGTCCCAGATAGCGAGAGATGTAGAGCAATCTAAATAATCCGTACAATTGGCCATTCATACCAAGACTCACTCTTGGTAGAACCCTTTTCTTTTTGTGCCCATGGGATGTCTTGCTTCTGCTTTAGCAGATGAGGAAACAAATGCAAATGTCAATGACAAGGTTATTTCCAACATCACAAACTGCTGCTCTACATAGTTGATAGAAGTTAGTCTCTCCGGCTTGTAGCCTGTTGTTTCCTCAATGGACTTACAGTGTTGAAAGTGATACTTTGTTTTTAAAATGAACAAAGCAGACACAGAAATAGATAAGATCTTCAGAATCCATCACTTCTAGTGATATCAAATTGGTGAATTTATTTTTTCTCAGTATTGATTGTATGATGTTATTAATATTAGTGCTTAGTTTTAAAGAACAGAGATAAAAGAAATGTGTCAACAGAGTATACTAGATATTAAAATTGTGATATCTTGTGATAATTTTGATATTATCTCTTTTATAGCTAAGAATAACATTAGAAAATACACTTCGGAATAAGTTGAGGAAGGATAGTCACAAAATCGTTATTGTCGCCATCCAGTCCTTTCAGAAATAAATATATTGACAAGTATGCATTGAGTGCTTACTAGGCATAAAACTTGCAGTCCTTTAATTATAGCTGGGTTGTATTGTCAAGAATATACTAGGACATGGTCAACCCAATTGTCCTGTCCATCTTGTACGTACACATGGATTACTGTGAGTCTGACCATGGCAATTGGCCTTGATCATAATGAAGAGATTGGCTGTATTGGTTGTATTGGTTGGATTGTATCAATCCACAGCTTGGTCATCATCAATATGACATGACAAAATTACACAAGACCATGAGTATTTTTCTTTAGCCATCTTATTGCACAGTCATTTATTCAACATATATATGAACTGCATGCCTCCTGTGTGCCAGGCATTGTGCTAGGGGTTGGAAATACAGAGTTGAATAAGGCACATGTCCTCAAGAAATTTAGAAAAATGCACATGACCAAAAATAACTATAATCCAATGTGATAAGTCCATAACAACATAAGAACTGAGCCTCGTGGGAGCATAAAAGGAAACATTTCTCTCTCTGCCACATCCCAACTGTGCTATAAGTGGCTGGGTGAACAATAGTGATATCCCAGTGGGTTTGGGGAGGAAAGGGAATTACAGTAATGTAATGTAAGATACCTGAATCCAGCAGGATGTGTGATTAAACAACAGTTGAGTCAAAACTCAAAAAAAAAAATCTTTTCCATTTCCATCAGTGTTGTAATGAATTAAATATTATGCTCATTCAGCCTCACAAATTCAAAAAAGATGCCAAAAACATCTTGCTGGGCAGTTTTATCTTTGCCTCTGCTCTTCAGCTGAATTATTTTTAATCTCTCCAGTTTCTTAAGTCTCAAAAATAGGCATGTAGACTCAAAATCTTTGAGAAGCAGTATGTTGTTCTGGAGAAACACTAGATAGGAAAACAATAGACCAGGATTCTGATTTGACTCAGCCTCTCATTAGCTGCACTGAATAAGTGACTTCCCAACCTGGACTCTAGTTTTCTTGTATGTCAAATTCTCTAGCTGGACTGGATCCATTGCTTTAGAAGACTGATTCTAAATCTTTCCTCCCTTACTTCCCACCACCTCTCTCCCAGACAGCATTAATTTCAGGGAACTAAAGCAACAGTTCAGATTTAGAGTAGACACCCGTAGGGATGATCAGTTTGTGATATTTTTTTTCCCTTTTTTGGGTTCCCAGCAGCTCTATTTATATTAAATGACACGCATCTTTCTCACTGTCCAGCCACAGATGATTAAGCTAACATAGACATATGGCCAAATTAAGTCAGTTTTCTCCTAGGAATTCTAGTCTGAGCTATCTCTGAATAAGGGAGGTTTTAAACTTAAGACGTGGTGAGCAATCATGATTTCTGCCATGAACAATGAGAATGACAAAGAAATTGTCTATAGCAAGATGAGCATGCTGGAAATACTGCTGTGAGAAGCAGAGAGAGGAACTTCTTGGTTTTGTGGATTTTTTCTCTTTTTGGTCTCTCTTGAGACTCTGCTGCATTCTGCCATGAGTTCAGAGAAATTCCCCTTTATCTTGCACAATCTATTACTAATATGTTGCTTAAAATGTCTTGAGTTGGTTATGTTACTTATAGCTGAAGTCCTATCTAATCCAATGTTATAAAGTGAAAGACTATTAGGAATGAGCACCTCTGTGTTGATGTATATAAAATGTTTGAAGCTCGAATTTGCTAAACATGCTCATCAACTGATGGCCAAATGGAACCCAAGATAAGGAGATCCTCCATTTATTTATATTAATATATGATAAAGTAAACAAACTCAACAGCAGTGATTAATAAATTAGTACCAGACATGCAGCAAGCCATTATTAATTCATAAGTCTGTCATGAAGACATTCCCAAATGACCGGAATTTGAATAAATTTGCTTACTCTGATTAGAATTAATATGATATTTCAATTGAAACTGAAAACATTTTAGCTCCTTCTATGCTAATCATCGAAGACTTATTTTTCCTTTTCATGTTGATGCGTCATACAGTGACCATGAACTAATTAATATTCATTTGGATCTTTGATTATCTTTTTAAAGCTCCAAGCCAACCACCGGCAAACATTGCCTGGAAGCTGACAAATTCAAAATTATGCTTGAACTGGGAGCATGTAAAAACCATGGAAAATGAGTCTGAAGTGCTGGGCTACAAGGTAAGTATTTAGTGTTTCCTTTAATCATATTAATTAAGCTACTTAGGAATGAGACATGTAACAACCAAATAGAAAACAAGTTGTGGGTATATGGAAACATAGAATCTTTTAAGAAATTCTTTTGAAAATACCCTTGCAGCTTTGAAATTATTCATTGAAAAGATTTTATATTCTGAGGTCCAGTAATGTGTTATGGAGCATCAAAAAATAAAATTCTACAGGGTGCAACATTTTTTTTCTTCAAGTAACTCCCCTTTCCATCAAAAGATGATGGCATATGTGCGTAGTAGATGTGACTTGAGAAATGAGGTCAAAGAATATATTTAAGTAGAATTTCTAGAACTTAGGCTACAATATAATGTGATCTTCTAACAACACAAAAGACATCTAACAAGAGTATAGTCAAGTACCAGAGCAAATCATTTCTATCAGTGGTAATGGACATCATCTCTTGGCAGACACGTATATTAGACATTTGAATTGGGTCCAAACTAAACAGTGACTTTTCCCAGCAAGCTCCGAGGATAATACCCTCAAGCTATTTAATTAATAGAGATAAATCTACTCTCATTCTGGAGACATTGGCCAAAATAGAAATCCTGTTCTTAACAAGGATAACCAAATTTAAAGAAAAGACATCACCTGGGTTTTCCATCTGAGGAGTACGGCATTTTATAATGATATGCCATACAGTGTTCTATAAAAGCAACACATCCGTGTTAACTCGATTCTCTCTTTTATTTAGATTTTGTACCGGCAAAACAGACATAGTAAAACTCATATTTTGGAAACAAACAATACATCAGCTGAGCTTCTGGTTCCATTTGAAGAAGACTACTTGATTGAAATAAGGACAGTCAGTGATGGAGGGGATGGAAGCAGCAGTGAGGAAATTAGGATTCCAAAAATGTCAAGTAAGTTGAGTCACCATTGCTGTCGCAGGTTTTGAATCTAAACAGCTGCAGCATGAAATAAATCCAGCTCCAAATCTTGTTTAAATATTGGGTGAAAAAGTGAACTTTTAATTGTGAGCAAAAGGTGATGAGCTAATTTTTCTTGAAATAATCCTTCAAAATTACAGTATGCGTATGTATTGCAAACAGTTTTGTGTTTCCTGGTTTGAAAACCAAAAAAAAAAAAAAAAAAAAAAAAAAAAAAAAAAAAAAAAAAAAAAAAAAAAAAAAAAAAAAAGGAAAAAAAAGAAAAACAACTGCATGCCTTTGGTGTATAATCCATGATTCTTCTATTGGCACAAAAATAAAAATATTTTTTCATGGATTCTTGAAGGCCTCTTACAGCAGGAATGGCAAACATGAAGCACATGCACATATAACCCCTTTGCCAGATGCGTGGCAGACATCACTAATCAAGCAGAGCATTCAGAAGGAGCTGAGTCACAACTTTCAAATCCTTCTCAATACAATTTTCTAAGCAGGCGAACACTAGTCAATCAGACTTAGCATGTAATAATAATCTCTTATTTTTGGTTTAGAAGAATCACTCACTCATCTGCCTGAAGCTGTGATTGAGTGAAAGTCTATTAGCCATCCAATTTTGGCCAATCCTAATCTGCCCTTTAGGAATACTTTGCCAATTTAGGCATTTTTCTTTTGCATTTTTACATTGAAAACAGACAGCCTAGGGCAGAGGGTAAAGACATTTCCCCAAGTTAAATATACTGGGAATGAAAAAAGTGTAATAAATTTGTTATTAAAAGAGAAATGATAGTATGTGTTTTGGGTCTTGAAAAATTAATCTAAAAAGCAATTTTACTTTTTCTGAAGATTTTTTTTTTATATATATTTTGCAGGTTTGAGTTCCAGAGGAATTCAACTCTTAGAACCTAGCACCTACTTCCTGTCAATTGTCGTTATGATTTTTTACTGTTTTGCTATTCAGCCACTTATATGATAAATAAAAACCACAAATCTTTGAGAGTTTTTTTGAAAGCAAATCATTCTGTAAATATGTTCTCCAGCTTTCATCACAAGAGACGTTCTTAATACAGACTTGTTTGGAAAGAAAAAAATGTATATTATTAAGATCTTGTAAATATTTATGGGACATTAATAAAACAATTTTAAACACTTTTGAATTTTAAAGTTCACACATGATTACATACATTCAAAGGTGCCAGATTAGTCTGGAGAGTTGTAACTGCCATGTCTTTTAAGTTACTTATATAGAGAGTAGAAATCACTTCTCTCAATGGTGATGGTAAATACTAAATAGGCTCATAGTTACCATAGCTAACGTGCACTGTTACACGTTGCAGGTAATTTACTTCAGTACTTAGAATCTTGCCCTATTTCCAAATAAAATATAATTATTTGTTTATAGTTGGGATTCTTTAAAAATATATGCCATTCCAAAGCATGGTGTACTTTTATCGCTGAATCAAGTTGGAACAAGAACTGTTTGTACCCAATAATATTTCAATATACATGATGTTCGTCTCAGCTCAAGTTTTAGAAGGTTTAATAATAATAATAATAGCAGGAAAAAGTGCTTTAGAGCAAAGAAATGAAAAGAAGGGAAATGAGCACAGACCTAAAATCATCTTCTAACAACTCTGGTATATAGTAAGCAATTGCTCATAGCAAACTTTAACCTTTTATACCTGGTTCCATATTCTCCTAAGTTAAAGCCGTGCGATCAAGTCTCAGGTAATTAATACACATGAATAGCAATGTATGTGGCCTTATTTTTATATAAAAAAGAAATCTGGGAACAGAATTATTTGACCAGGTTTTCTATATGTTGGTCAAACTTTTTTCCAATCTCTTCTCCAGCTATACAAATAATCCTACACTAACCAGGGTTTAGAAAGATTTTGCAGGTTGACTCTTCTCTGGAGTGAATCTATTTCAGGCAGTGGCCTCACTTCTTGGGATTGCACAGTCTGGGAAAAGGTCAGGTTAATGACTGGGCCAATATCATGCTATGTAACCATCTCATTTCCTTCACAATTGGCCTTGAGGGGTCTGTCCCTGCTGTCAGCCTCCTATGGCTCCTAGCCAATCAGGCTTGTTGTCCTGGGGAGTAAGGTGTGAGAAGTGGTCACAGGAATTTTGCCTTCTTAACATGATGCAACCTCTTAATTCTGTTGAAAATATTTGAACTATTCTCACAATCCTCAAATCATACAACCCTCAATATTGAATTTTGTCATTTTTATTTTTAAAGCATTTTAGAACTCTCTAAAATACCCCACGTAATCAGCAGCAGATGGACAATGGCTTTCCATAATTCAGAACTTGCTCCTTGCCTGAATAGTGTGTCAAGCACACAGTGCAAATTAATGAGCCTTATTCTCCCTGATGCCATATGATCTGGCTGTGCTTTTATGGAGCAAAACAAATAAGCAGCAACAACTACTGCTTGGCACACTCCTGTTAACAGCTTCCTGTCCAAGACACATCTGTATTGACCAGAGATACCAGTGCTGGCATATGGTCTTAATGGTTTCCATAATTTGGTGAGAGACAAGATTTATGTCCTTCTCCCCAAAGTGGAGACTCAGAGTTAAGTATACTATGATATTTTTGTTTCCACTGATTAAATGAATTAGATACATAGTCATTTGAGTGTGAGTTCAAAAGTTAAGTCAGTTCTAATCAATAACTCTTATATGTTTGCAGACTGGTCTTTAGTTCGTGCTTTCTGGAACAGTAGAAGTCTGTATTATTCAATATCTAATGTAATTTATATTTTAATTAATTAATTAATTTTTTTAGAATATAATTTGGCATTAATATTAAGCAGCATGTGCTTTGGTACAATTTGAATCTATACTCTTAGCAAAATTTTGAATATGTCTTTTAACATCTCCATTTCAATAATATCAGGATTATAGATCATAATGTACATAATATATTTGGCATGGTGCATGGAACATTGTAAGTTGCCAATAAATGGTGCTGCTGTTATCTGCTGCTATGAATTAAACCCCTATTGGAATAAGTTACTGCATTTCTTTAAGTATCCGACATGCTAGGAAAACAGATTCAGTCTTTGTTTATGTCAAAATCCAAACCAGCTTCAAGGAAAATGAGTTGTCAGGTAGTACTCTTAGCACTAAATGGCACTAAAGAATGAAACCAGTGGTGGCTCTATCAATCCATTTTACGGAAATAGTCTACATGATATATATTCCCCTCTGACAATTCAGAGAAGATTTCCAGTGGATCCCTGTATGGGCTGAGTGGATTACTGATATAAACTTTTATAAACATGATAACTCATTTCCATTCTTCTTACAGGAAGAAATACATACTTCTTACAGAAAGTATGTAAATGAGTTATCATGTTTGTTTCACCAAAAAATTGTGATTGTGCCTGGAAATGGCCACAGAAGGAAGCAGGAGTGAGGATTAGGAAATTCGACACTTGGGAAATATGACACTATAAAGCCATGGGCTGCCCAGATAATATTGAATTCAAACTCAGCTCTATTTTCTCTCCTCTTCTTTTGTTCACACTATAATCCTTCCAGCTCAGTGTGCCTTCTCTCTATACACCAGAGGGTGACTTACAAAAGGGCATCCATGCTATCTTCAAAATCAAATGCAAATGGTGAGCAATGACCTGTGACCTGCATGGATTCCAAGTGTAATAACATAATCATTACCTCCCCTAAGTAAATACAGTATTTTTATGCCTCTATGTATTATCATTCACTACCTTGAAATGCACGATGGAGTGCACATTTCTATGTGCCACAGTTATTACTTCATTTGCTGTAGAACTACATATGTAATTCAACAGACTTTTTTTGGTTCTAGAATTCTAGAATTTGGCAATCACATCGCTGTTGAACTCAATACTTATATTAGAGTTCTCCCAAGAAAGAACCAATAGAGTGTGTGTGGGGGGGGGGGGAGAGAGAGACAGAGACAGAGAGAGAGAGAGAGAGAGAGAGAGATTGATTATAAGGAATTTACTCATGTGATTAAGGAAGTGAGAAGTCCAGATGCAGGATAGCCTATGGTGTTGTTCCAGACCAAGTTCACGTCTTCGAACCAGGAGAGCCAATGGTGCGAATTCCAGTCCGAGTCCAAATCTGAAGGCAGGGTAAGAATTATGTCCCAACTCAAAGACCATCAAGCAGAGAGAAAGTATTGTTCCTTAACTCAGCCTTCTGTTCTCTTCAGGCCATCAACAGATTGGATGAGGGCCACTTGAACTGAGGAGGGCAATCTGCTTTACTTAGTCTACCAATTCAAATGTTAATTTCATTCACAAACACCATCACAGACACACCCAGAATAATGTGTAACCGAATATCTGGGCACTAAATGGCCTAGTCATGTTGACATACTGATATTAAATAATTCCATTCTAATCCCATCAGTTTTTGAAATGAAATTATTTAAATACTCCTCTCAGTTTATTCATTTGTAAAATGAGATGTTGGGATTACAAGATTTTAGCATTCCTTTATAATCCTACAATTCTATATTAAGCTGCATAGTGTGACTACTTTTGGTATAAGACTGTTTCATAAGCCTTTACATATACTCTACAATGCTTTCCCAGTTTTTTTTTTTTTTTTCCTATCTTTTCACTAATTGTATTGGGCTTTCTTAGCTGGAGTTTACGTTACTAAAACTGAGTTTGCTTTTTCAAACCACAAAGAACCCGCAGAGATTCTAACCCGTTTCCACACCTACTGAGAATCACTGCTGTATTTCAGTGGTTCCCAAGGGCAAGGCTGTGATAATATTTTCATTGTCCAGTGGAAAACAAACAATAAAAATTAATATAGTTTGATAAGATTTTCATAATGAATAATTTGTGAAATATTTAGGAGATTATGACTTTCCTGCTTTTTGTAGGGAGATGTCCACTCTTTGGTGAAACGAAGTTTAGAATGAATGGCAGTTTGTTTTACGTGTTCTGTTTTAAGATATTTTTTACTTGGCAAAAGAATAGATTATATTAAATTCAATTATTATTATGGTGATTACTTAAAGTGTTTATTTTCTTAAAAAGATCAAAAGTTAAAAACAACTTGTGTCTTTTTTTTTGTACTTATTTTTTCATCTCATCACCATCAAATTAGTACGTTTAAGTGTGTTGACCTATTGTTTGTGTGTCAAGATCTTACTCTGTATCCTTGAACACTAAGGTTCTGAGTTCCATGGAATTGTTATTTATATTTGTAAATCCAACCGTAGGTCTAGGAAATATGGTCTACCATTTATAACAAGCCACGGATACAATTAGGATTACAGGGAAAATGGAATGTCAAAATCCTGATTTCTTTTGTTATCTTAAAATTTGGAGATTATTTACTTTGTACATTTCCCTGTCAAAAATTTCTTTTTTTCATTAAATTATATATAGTGGCTATTAGGCTTTCTTTCACATCTTTACAAATAATTTTAGCAAAATAATTTTTATAAAAAAGTAAATTCATTTCTCCCATTGTTTTTAATATTCCTTTTCTTAACAGTGCTTGGTACAGTCTTCAGTGAAAGAATGATGCTTAAAACACATATTTGCTTTCTGAAATGATTTATACAGCCAGCTGTTGGAAAAATTTGTTTTCATTTGGTTTTCTTAGGAAAATAAGCACTTTTTTTTTAATAAGCCTGACTGAAATAATAAGCTAACTTAAAACTCCAGATTTTGGTGGGTAAATAATATATCCTTGGGACAAATAAAATAAATAAAAAATAAAATTCTTGAAATTTTATGGTTTTTGAGAAAACATCAGAAATGTTAAGCTATTTTGATGTTTTTGAAAATATGCTTTAAAATCTGATTAGACTTGCCTTAGAAGGCAATTTTTTGTCCACAGTAAAGCTCAGGAGAGAAGCAAATCTGATGACTCTTTAAGTAAAGGTAGCAAGTTACAGCTTAATGAGGGAGAAAAGAAATCCTCACATAAAAGTATTTTGCTGCCCACCCCATCAGAGACTGCAAAGTGTTCTAGGCTGAAATATTTGTAGGTTTGTCATGTTATTCCTGGAACTGAATGTTCTCTCGGGTAGGGTCCTATTCTTAAGCAGTGATTAATTAATATTTGTAAATCACTTTGAAGATGAAAAGCACTGCATAAATTCTAATAATGTTTATTACGATGATCTTTTCCCAGAGGTATATTGACTTTACGCAATGGCACTTTGTAAAAGCATGCACTAGTAACAGGGGCCAGGTAACAGGCCTGGAGGAAAATAGTAATTGAGAAGCTTAAAAGGTAATAATTTTGAGATACTGAAAATTTAAGTGAATTCCTAATAGTCTGCATGGAATAAATAATTTTAATTTAAACATGAAGTAATCTACATCTATTCATGATTGAATTTCCAGCTTGTGAAGTAAATGTCATAGCAACACAGTTTGTTCGTCAAATGATATACAGTCATAATGAACCTCAAGTATTCTCAGGGGCTTCAGATAGTAACAATAATGAGTTTAGGGAACTTTTATTACCTTTAAGTGCAGTAGTTATAAAATCTCCCAAACCAACTTTGAGCAGATTAATTTCAGCCTATTTTTGTTGACAGCAAAACATAACTGGATATATTACTGCCTTCTAAATCAGATCATTTTCCTTATCTGTTTAAACGTGAAAGTGCTGTCATCTAAATTATTGTTGTATTTAGACTTGTAAACTCATACTGAGCTATTTTCAAATTCTAAATTTTTAAGAGAGAAGTTCTTTAGAACTTTCTAAAGGAGATTGCTAAATGCAAGGACATGGCTCATGTTGTTCTGAGTAATGTTTGGAATCACTTATTAATAATATTTCAAACTAGATGATAGTTGAATAAAGAGCTGTAACTAGTTGAAGACAATTTGATAACCTACTTGTGGCTATCAATAGACAGGAGAGAAATTAATATTCACTTTATACTTGTTTGCAACAATTAAAATACCAGGTTTATCTATCTAAAATTGGTATTCTTCATCAGAAAACTTCATGCCTCTTATTACATCATGTTACATTATATTACATTACATTATATTTTGTTTTATTATTTGTTTACCTCTTGTCTCATTTTTCTAGAAAATGGGTTCCAGAGGAGATGGACCTTGTCTTTTTAGCCCCCTTGCATTCACCACACTCAGAAGAGTGTCTAACATCTACTAGTTCCTCAACACATATATTTTGAATGAATAAACAACCAAAAGGAAATTTTGGATGCACATTAACTGACAGAATCTCATTGCCATTCCTACAAAAGTGGCAAACTTTACTATTTCAGAATGTTGTCTTTTAGTAAAGTCTCTATATTAAATCATTATAGTTAATGTGACAAAATTGATGCAGCTCTGTCGGCATATAAAATATTTTAATTTTTAAAAATAGACATTGGAGTCTTGGAAGGGTGGGAGGAGGGTAGGTGATGAAAAATTACCTAATGAGTACGATGTACATTATTCACGATGGATACAGTAAAAGCCCTTACTTCACCATTATACAATATATCCACGTAACAAAACTTCATTTGTACAAACTAAATTTATACAAAAAAGAAAAATATGTGTATATATGGCACATGTAAGCAAGCTTTCCTTAAAAAGTAAATAAATAAATCTGTGAAATTTAAGCAAAAAAATTCTAAAAGTAAAATAAATTTTAAGGGCAATAATTTTTTTAATAGAAAATACCATGTAATTATATAAGAGCTTCTTCTTCTGAAGATTTTTAACAGACAATACTCAAAAGTTGGTCTGTAGAAATGTGACTATCAGAATTGTATAGTCAAGTTAGGGAGTGATGCCCATGGTACCAAGGAGCCATGTGGATTCTTCTGATTCAGGAAAGTAGACCCCCAAACTGGGGTCTGGCCTGAAGGCCAAGAGGGTTCTTCACTTCATACAGGAAAGAATTCAAGAGTGAGCTGACAGAGGAAGGCAAAAGCAAGTTTATTGATGTAAGAAAAGAAAAAAAGGGAGGCTGCCCCATAGACAGAGCCGTGGCGATCTCTCAGAGCCTCAGAGCAGCAGAGAGTAGCCCTTTGTGAATTTCCAGGTTCTTATTTTATACCTTCTATTTAAGTTTATGTTAAGTGGAAGAAGCATTATTCATAAGATTTCTGGGAAAGGGGTAAGGAATTCCCAGAGCTGAAGGTCCCTCCCCTTTCTAACCCATATAGGGTAACTTCTAGGAGTTGCCATGACATTTGTAACCTGTCATGGTGCTGGTGGGAGTTTCTTTCAGTATGCCGATACATTGTAAGCAGGATATAATTAGCAGTGACCGTAACCTGAGATCATTTTTCATGGCCATCTTGGTTGTAGCCGGTTTTGGCCAGCTTCTCCATCGCCTCCTATTTTGTCAGAGACCTTATTTCAGGTCTTATGACTCCTTATCGAGCAGGGCCTGCCAGTTCCCTGCCTCACTTCCAAGGACTAAGTTGTAATTATTTTCCCTGCAGCCAAATTAACTGAAATCTATACATGTGACCATACACAATAATAACATGTAATCATCTTGCCATGTACAATATTAAATCCATATATTCACCCAGGAGGGTATGTTTAGTTGCAGATATAATGCAAAGTTATGATTTCTTCTTTTTATGGGCTACTTCTTTAGGTCCTATTGTAAGATACAGTCAGCTTTATTTCTAAAAGCTCAAAATAACTGATGGATTTAGTGACAATTTCAGAGGAAAAAATAGTTCTTTGGCATTAAAGAGGTTACAAACATTCAGCACAAGGTCAAAGTCAGCCACAGACAGGTTAGATGTCATCAGTGTCCATGTATTAAAGATTGAAATAGTTGAAAGTACTCAGATGTCAGACTTCATGTAAATGCAGCTTTCCTTGAGTCATTCTGGGCCTGCCTTCCTGCATGGCACTAACCTAGAGAACCAGTGAATAGGTACTCTTTTTGAGACGGAGTACTCTTCCCTTCACCACACTCCCTCCCCAGCTTTCATAATCCATTTATGAACCCAGCTGGCCCCTTAAGCATTTGAATTTTGACCCTCGTTATACATAAAGCAATGTACTTAGAAGACAATCTTTTAGGATGTCATTGTTTTTTTTTACATCATGTTATCTTGTACTCATTTACATAAACACTTCAGTTTAGCTCTCATCAACTATGGGCATTTAATATAAGAAAAATCGAGCATTTATATAACATGGAAAACTAAAATTGTAATCGTAAGAAATTTAACTTTTAAAAATGTATCTTTCTGCTTACACTGGGGTCATGGAATAGATCCACATTTATAATTCATCAAATCATTCAAGAAAATATAACTTGTTTACTATGTTATATGCATTGCATTTGGCTCTGCGAAGAAATCATTAAGAGGAGAAACGTGCTATATCAACGTCAGGAGCAGGTAATAAGCCAGCCAACTCTTCGCCCTTCATAAAACAATAATCTTAAATTGTGAAAAGTGCTGAGGAGACACAAGGAAGATGCTGGGACAGAGAATAAACATGGAGCCAGCACTGGAGGGGAGGAGCTTTCTTCTCATGGAAAGTGTCATTTACACAGAGACCTGAATAACAACAATAATAACAAAAGCTAGGCATGCGAAGAATGGAGAAAAACGAGTATTTCAGACAGAAAAAGAAAAAACATCTACAAGTGCCTTGAGATGGAGAGAGCTTGGTGTGTTCTAGTTATTCAAGGAAGGCTGGTGTGGGTGGAAAAGTCTAAAGGGGACTCAGGCTTGAGCTCTCAGAGGTGACTGCAGCTCAGTGATCTATTTTGGATGTTGCAGGTCTCGAGAGGGAGTTTGGATTTATTTATTTATTTTTATTTATTTTGACATATTCTGTCGCCACTGGGTAGAGTGCGGTGGTGTCATTGTAGCTCACTGCAACTTCAAACTTCTGGGCTCAAGGCATCCTCCTGCCTCAGCCTCCCAAGTAGATGGCATTACAGGTGCATTCCACTGCGCCCAGCTAATTTTTCTATTTTTAGTAGAGACAGTGTCTCACCCTTGCTCAGGCTGGTCTCGAACTCCTGAGCGCAAGCAATCCTCCCACCTCGGCCTCCCTCCCGGAGTGTTATTGATAGGATTACAGGCGTGAGCCACTGCACCTGGCCTGGATTTAGGTTTTAAACATTATTTATGTTTAAGAAGATCACTCTGGCACCATGTGGTAAGTGGATCCCCAGGAGTCAAGAATGGAAACAAATATTTTAATGATAGTCTTTGTGACAGATCAGTGTTGGCTAGACTAGTTTAGCAGCAGTGGGTGGATACTTGTAGACTTGCCAAGAATTACCAACTGATTGGATAGAAGGAGGGTAAGAGATGAATTTTTTTAAGTATCCATTGTTTTATCATATGGGGAAGACTAGGAAAGGATCACACCCAGGAATAGAACAGTTAGGGAAGCAGTCAAGATTTCTTTTCTGGACATGGTAAGTTAAAGATATCTATGAGAGGTCTGGCTGGAAATGTTAAAGGGACAGATCAGGCAATTAGGGTTTGGGTTTCATCCCAGCTCTTCTGTTAATAGGTAGTAATGACACTTGACCTGTGATATGACTTTTGAAGTGACCTACTTCACTCTATGAGTCTCAAGATTTTCTTCCATATAATGCGCTGCTTTGTTAGGGAAACTCTGAGTTTATTATTAGTAATCAATTGGTATAAATGACGGATACTGCTGTTCTATAATAAGAACTCCCAAACACTACAAGATCCTGAGTCAGCCATCAAAAGGGTTAAATTTAGATGACCACCCTGACTTTATCAGGTTTAGAAATGTTTCTACCCATAATATACTCAGAAAAAATTAGCTGTAACATACACAATGGGATATTCTTCAGCCATAAAAAAGAAGGCAATCCTGCAATTTGTGACAACATAGATGAACCTGTAGGATATCATGTTAAGTGAAATGAGCCAGACACAGAAAAACAAATACCACATGATATCACTCATATATAGAACCTAAAAATGTTGATCTCGCAGAAACAGAGAGTAGAATGATAGTTACCATGAGCTAAGGTGGTTGTGGGGGAAAAGGGGAAGGAAAGGGAAGATATTGATCAAAGGACACAAGGTTTCAGCTAGATAAGTGGAATAAGTCTAAGAGATCAACAGGGTGACTATAGTTAGCAATATATTGAATTCTTAAAAATGTCAATAGAGTGGGTGTAAAGTACTGTCACCACAAAAATGATAACTGCATGAGGTAATGCATATGTTAATTAGCTAGATGTGGTCATTCCACAATGTACATATTCTCTCAAACATCATGTAGTACATGATAAATAACTACAATTTTATATGCCAATTTAAAAAATATATAAAAGATAATTTTGAAAACTCCATGCTCATATTACATTGAGCAATTACGGTTGAATACTGATCAATTCAGAACACAAAGGTTGTTCCTGTTTAACCAAATTCTAACATGAGAAATCGACAGGCTTTGTCTTGTTTTTATTTTTTATCATTGACTTCATTCCCCCAAAAAAGAGTGATCAGACTCTGAATTAGTAAGCTTAAAATAATTGAACGATTTGCTGTTCCCTGGCATTTTTCTTTTGTGCCTTTAGACCTTTGCTTGTGGTCCTTTTTCTGCATGGAATGTTCTCCTCCTCAGACGGAGCATGCATTTCACTCGGTCCCTTGAGCTCCCTGCATACATCTCCATTATAGCATTTGGCACTTGGTTTTTCAACTGTTGGTTTATTTTCCTGAGTCCCTCACATGACGGTGAATTAATTGGGGATTAGGAATCCTCCAGCACTGATTATTATGCTGGGAACATAGTAGGCTCTTGAGAAATGTATAAGTGAGGCAAGAAGGCAGACAGGAAAAGAAAGAAATTTAATTTTTGTGTGTTTTCCACCATGTCTGAATGTACTTTGCCAGTCATGTATTTTAGAACCAAGAGAATCAAAATATAAGAATATAGAATTGTAATGTCAAATGCTCTAGTTTGTCTGAAAGTTTTTTTCTGATATTTATAAAAAATGTATCTTGAAATAGGAAGAAAAACAGCATATTATCAATAGGAATCTTTTATGAGTTCATCTCAGGCAAGCTGATAAACAAACATTTTAAGATATTATGAGAAGTGATTCCACATAAATTATTTTCTCAGATTTGTAGTATATAAGACAACTCTGTTGTGTTTGTGACAATCAAAGAAGAAAATCTTTTCTGTAAACTTACATATTAAGGCAAACAAAATTCCAGCACTACTGCCTGAAATGATTTAGGCATTTTCATCACCAAGATCAATGTTTAATTTTTTCTCCCAAATGGATTCTTCTTTACCCTTTTGACCTCCCTACACGATCTTGGCAGTCAGTACCCCTGGAATCACAGAGTTGGGAGGGTTCTTGGTGGGAGATAATTCTAGCTGTTCCCAAACTACAATCTCCAAACAGGATGAAATATGACTCATTCAAGGTACAGTCACCAGTTTATGAATAAATTAGATTGTCTTAAGAATTCTGTCAGTTGGTTGTTGGGACACACATTTACTTTTTTTAATAGAAATATTGCTGAAAATAGTCCCTTCCACAGCCCACAAAAGCCTATTTACCTCATAATGGGTCAACAGTGTAGCATTTAATGGTACTCAAGAACCCATTCTTAAAGTGAAATAAGATTCACTCACAAAGCACTTACAGAGTTCTGGCTTGGCTTGTGGGAAATACGTCTTCCTCCACCATACTGGCAATTTGGTGATAGCAACAGGGACTCTGTGACCTCCACACTAGGTATGGTATCCTTCATGATGTGAGACAGGAGTCCCAGTAAGACAAGAGGAGAAAAGTAGAAACATAAGATTCAGGTTGCAGGAATTAAAGAATTGTGAGAAAAGAGCCTTCTATCAGTGAAACCTACTTTCACATGCATATCATTTTTCCACTCTTCTCAGGAATTTTCCTGCCTTATCTCTTTGTTATCTTCCCTTTTAAAAACTCATCTGGTGTCACTCCACCATTGCCTTTTTATGTTCTACACCAAGAGAACTTCATTCCCCTCCACCCATGAGCTGTGCCCCCATCTCACCACAGGGCCTTTGCACATGCTAATACCTCTTCCTGGAATTTCTTTTTGCCCTCACTCATCTGTTCTTGCTCCTTTTACCTAGTTAATTGCTATTCATTATAATTAGGTAAAACTCCCCTTTTATATTCTGCCATTGCACCAATAGCTCCTTTCCCTAGCACTTATCGCAGCTATAGTTTTTTCATTTATTTGTATTATTATTCAATTAATTTCTATAATTTCCAATAAACTGCAAGTTCCATGAGGACAGGGGTCATATTGTTTCTGGTTGATCATTGTATGCCCACCACCTAACACAGCACCTGGCACATGGGAAACTCTAAATAAATGGAATTTATTTTGAAACAAATGAGTAACAACTTATAATAAATATCTAATAATATAAACACAAATTAACTACAAAAGAGAGAGTTAATCAATGAGTTCATGACCAATACGTATATCTTTTCTTAAAGACTTCTCTCCATAGAACTCAATTTAAAGCTTTTGCAGTGCTACTTATTCCTCAAAACCAGTAGATAGTTTTCCTCAGGTTATTACAGCACAGAAAATAATGGGAAATCAGACAACTTTTTATGAAATCATATTTTAATGCCTCTTTTATCTCTCATCCATCTATGCTTTTTTTCATTAAGCCAGTGGAATAAGGCTGGCAATAACTGGTGTGCATAACTCTGCCTCCTGCTGACCTACAGAATCCTTCTTAACACAACACTGCAGGCAACAACTATTAATTAATTTTATTGGCATCACGAGATGAAATTGACTTGCAATCCCTAAAAGAGGTAAAGAAAAAAAGTCCTTTTTTGTGTACATCAATATGAATTTTTCTGAGCAACTATGATAACTTATTTTCTAAGTACCTGTGTTGCTTTGGTTCCAATCATATATTAAGAATAGCTTTAAATTGTTCCATAGCAGCAATGTTATAAAAAATGTTTCACAAAAATGTGTTTAATTCGTCTCTTTCTTCTAATAACGTATATCAGACATGGTCTCAGTTATTTCAATTCTCTTAAACAGGAATCCTGCTATGAGGGCTCTTTTGTTTTGATGCTAGACTATCTTAGAACAATATGATAGACAGAATAGTGGCCCCACCAACACATCCTTGTTCTAATCCTCAGAACCAGTGAATATGGTACTTCATATGACAAAAAGGACTTTAAAAATGTGATTAAATTAAGGACCTAACTTGGGGAGAGTATCTTGGATAAACCTGGGTGGGACCAAGGTAATCACAAGGGTCCTCCTCAAAGGTGGAAGTGAGACAGGGGAAAAGTCAGAGTGAGGTGATATGAGAAAGTCTAACTGGCCATTTCCAGCTTTGCTGAGGGAGGAAGGGGCCACAACCCAAGGAATGTGGGCAGCCTAGAGGGGAAAAAAAAACAAACAGTTTTTCCTCTAGAGCCTCCAGAAGAAATGCAGGCGTGCCCAAACCTTGATTTTGTTTGATCCACTTTGTGTTTATGTAAACTGCTAAGTTTGTGGCACCCCAGTGATAGGAAGCAAATATAGCAAGTTTAAGGAACTTGCCAGGTTCACACAGTGAATGGATAGTCAGAAATAAAACCCAGGCAGTCTGACAAGAAAACTGATTTTACTTAACTGTTAACATAAAAACAACAAAAAATGTACACACACACAGAGATGTGTATGTAAATGTAGCATAAATATACATATGCAGATAACTATGTGTATATATGAACATGGCATTACCAATGCTGTACTGCCTCACTGACTTCGATTATTTGAAAATAGCACATCTTTATGGTGATGAAAGAGCAGCGATATACTGGTTATCAAATTGCTACTAAATGCTATTTATATAGCCTGTTTCATGAAGTTCTGTACTGTATACAGTAACACTTAAAAGAAATAACAGTTCTACCAGTGTTATCCTCAGGTTGCCAACTGATTGTGGTTCATGGATTTCTTTTACCTTGTGTGTATGTGACTCTTCTTTTAAAGCACTGGGAGTGTTAAAACTATCATTTTTAATAATGATTGCTGATAAGTTCTTCACGATTTAGATATGGGGAATCCTGAAATCAAAACTAATAGCAATAGACAAGAAGTGATAACTAGGTACTTAGGATGGAGCGAAGAAACAAGAGGAGGGTGCGCCGGTACAAGAACGAGCTTGGGTAGCAGGTGCGACTGGAGACATGGGGAAGCCCTGCTGAAAACCAGGCTTTGAAGTAACTTGAAATGTTTAGAGTGGGTGGAGAGAACCAGAGTGAATAGCTACTTCCAAGAGCCAGGAAGAAGACAGACCAATTTCTAACCCCATCTTTTTCCAGCTGGGTGACGTTGAAATAGACACTTCACCTCTCTGAACCTGATTCTTATTACTTAAAAAGCACATTAATATCCACTACATGGGGCTGTCGTGATAATTAAATGTATTTCCTTTCTTCCTCCCTGCTGTCTCCATTGATACTTTCCTGCATCCTTTAGGGCAATACATCCCAAAATGTGCTGCTATCAAAGGATATGCAACATAGAGCACCCATTTTTTTGAATAAAGTGGGTTAAATGAATTTAACTGGGTTCTTTTATTATAGCACCTCTCAGAGCCTTCGGTATTATACTGTGCATTATGATTCTCTAAGGTACATCTGTAACATGAATCATTTCTCAATTTTTATTGTCAACATAATTTTTTTTATAGGGAATTACATGAGAGAGATTACATGAGACAAGTTCAACAAAACATACCCTAAGAGTGCACATTTAAAGTAAAACCTTGAAATCAAACATCAGGACACATGAGCTTATAGCTCTATCTTCGTTATTTCTCGGTTGCGTTGCATTTAAAACAAATATGCAGTAATTTAGGAACTTTGCCTGTCCCCATTGTCCCTTCTACAGAGAGTTGTGATGATAAAAGTGCATGCAGTATACAAAAGTGCTATCTAGAGTTAAAAGCACCATGCAAGCGTGAGGTTATTATTACATTCTCGCAACATTTGACCTGCTATTTGTTCCACCATGTGAAAGGAAAGTAGCTGATGGCTCCCGAAGACCTTGGTAGGTCAAAGTAAAGAAGAGGTACACATCATTGGTCCCAGAGGCCACAAGGTGTGAAACTG
This sequence comes from Indri indri, assembly GCA_004363605.1. Classification (NCBI taxonomy): domain Eukaryota; kingdom Metazoa; phylum Chordata; class Mammalia; order Primates; family Indriidae; genus Indri; species Indri indri. Next base: position 21,691 of record RJWJ010023918.1, read on the forward strand.
TGGATGAATGAACACAACCCAATTACCCTGTGAGAAAATAATTCAATTCAAAACAAATGCCCTACCTGCAGAGAGCTGGTAGAGTTTGGTGCATGAGGTACACAGGCTCTCTTAACATTTTTATTGAATTGTAATCTATTAATGATGGCATAGCACAAAATTAATCATAAGAATATCTGTCCCATAACTCCCTCTATCTTGCTGAGAAACCACAGGTAGATCCCTTCTTTTCTCTGGGATATTGGAAATGTTGAGAGAGAGAGAGATTAGATATTGACTAATTTTTAGTTATTAAAAAAATCCCCCAAAATATGGTCTGTGGAATATTAAACTTAGAAGACTCTTTTCCCTCCCCCAAAATTTTTCATGGTAAATTATATTTAGGACACGCTGCTCCATGCCCCTTCTAGGAGCTTCACAAGGCACTTTATTAATATAAAGACTTCTAGAAGTCCTACAGTAAAGAAAACTATTACCTTGGTGTAATACCACATGTCCAAAATTATTTGATCATAATAAATATTATTTGCAAGAAATTTACAAAAATGGTACCGAGTAACATCCCACCAAACCCACAGGGAAATACTCGGTGAGATGTCATCCCAAGTTCCCAAGTACTCTTTCATTCCAGGAGTACGTATGGCTCCCCAGTAGGATGCAGGAATGGCATGGTGCCTTCACCTCCACAATCTTGAGACCTTCTTTTCTAATAGCACTGTTTAGCCCCTGTGCAATCAATTTGTGGCTGGAAGTATGGTTTGCACTATCAGTCTGGGGGAGCAGAGAGTAGGCTGAATGTACCTGGAGGGAAGACGCTGCTTCTCGGGGACCAATTTTCTCAAGGAAGTGCCTCAATCTCTCTCTCTCTCACAGCCCACACCGATTCTTCTTGCCAGCTGTGGTGCCTGTGTTTGCCCACCCCAGGGGGATTATACACTCACTTCCTGTGGAGCAAGAGGTTGAGAAGAGAAATTGCTGGTAAATGAGACATCTGTGACATTTCGGGTAGACATGGCCATGCAAACTCCTGGCTTACCAGCTTGTCTCGCCGGTGCGGGACCCTCCTCTCCCTCGGCCAGTGCAGTGAGCAGCAGAAAAGGGCTCCAGAGAGAGGCTCTAAATGAACCCTGGGATCGTCCAGTCAGGATTTGCCTGCCCTTGCAAAGTGCAAAAGAGAAACAAAACAATCAAGCAGAAAGTTAAGACCCAACTGACTCACAAGATGTTGATTTTAGCAAAAGCAGTATACATTGGCTTTTTCCTAACAACTATTGACACATACATGTTTAATTGCTAACCATACATATATTGCTCATGTACTCTACTAAGGGATACACACACACACACACACACATATATATATATAATAAAATCTCATTTATTCCTCCAACAATCCTCCAAGGAAGGTATTTCTTATACTGGTTTTGCAAACAGGAAGCTAAAGTGGATAGACAAGAAATGGTTTGCCCAAGTAGCTACTGTTCATGAAAACAGGAATTCAAATCAGGTCTAGTCAACTGCAAAACTCGTATTCTGGAACCACTGTGGTATGCTGACTCTCCCTGTTCTGAACATCTTCCATCTGTTCCTCCAGAACTATTCTCCACCCTTCTCTGCCCCTTTCTTCTGTGTGGATGATCTGTGAGGATTATGGTAATGAGTTCCTTTTTCTCTCCCTTCCAGTTAAATGTGGCTGACGAGGACATTGGCAGGATGTTGGAGGGAGCTCCTTCTGTTCTACCGTCATTGTTTTTCTCAAGGCAGCTAATTCTATGTGATTTTTCTCTCTCGTGGTTCCAGTAACCCCTTTCTCCCCTCTTACCTTTGAGGCAAAAATTATGTGTTAGATCACTTGCAGAGATGGCTGCAACAATTCCTCCCATTCTTGTGCAAATGTCCCTTTGTAATGTGATGTCCCTCACCTCCAATACAGAGGCGGAGTCTTATTTCCCCATCCTGTTAATCTGGGCTGGATTATCCCTTGCTTTGACCAAGAGAATGTGGTAAATGTGACATTTTTTACATAAATTCCAGAGCCTCCGCCTTAGGAGGCCTTGCAGTTTCTGTTCTTCCCTTCTAACCTTGAAACTATCATTTGCGGAAGCCCTGCCAGACTCCTTGAGGAAGAATAACCACAAGGAGAGACTGCTCCCATCAGCGATCGGAACCAACCTTCAAAAACGTGAATGAGGCTCTCTGGGACCATCCAACCCCACTTAATCTGCCAGATCGTTGCGCCTACATGTGCAATCCCAGGCGAGACCAGCAGAAGGACTGCCCAGCTGATCCCAGCCTAAATAGCTAACCCACAGAAACGTGAGCAAATGAATGTTTTAAAATACTAAGTTTCGGGGTATTTTTGTTATGCAGCAACAATAGCTAATTGATACAGTAGCTGAACCATCTCATGCGTCTATGAATAGACTTTTTCTACCTAAACCCTCCTCAAATTATCTCATTTTAAGTATGCCATCTGGACCCTGGCTGATACCCTCAGCAGTAATTATTACAGTGTGATAAATAATCAAGGAGTTCTTTGGAAGAGGACTGATCTAGGCTCTGTCTCCTCATACTCTGGAATAATAGAAGTCTTTCTTTGGGAAATCCTAATGATTGTAGTTACGTGCAATAGTTACTTGGTGTCAGGCATGCTGCCTACAATATTCTTAATATCCATCACTGCAAACCTGGAATTAGGTATTATTAGTAGTCTCATTTTACCAGAGAGAAAGCAGGAGCTTGCAGGTAAAATAAGTGATCAGGTGTCCTGCTATCAATAGTAAGTATGAGGGACAGAATGCAAACATAGGTCTTCAGTTTACTCTACCACTCATATTCGTTCCACTTCATTAAACTGCCTCAGAAATTGAAATCCTAGTTCTAATAGCTAACCAACAATAGACCTTGAGCACAACCTCTGTCAACTTGGGAATCTCTGGATTTCCATTCTGTAATGCAAAGGTTTTCTAAAGCTGTAATTTCTTCTCTTGGGAAATAAAGGTCACAATAGTAAAAGCAGATTTTGACACTATTAAATGGATATAACTTATTTGGCCTTCACAAGTAGAGCTTTCAAGTCACTGGTATAGCTGGATAATGGGCCATTGCCTGATGTTTGTATAAACATTAGTTTCAGTAAATCTACTTTGGAAATCCATCTTTTAGACCCTCAGGGGTAAAAACAGATGTGCACAAATAGAGGAGGAGGTAGCCCGTGGTCCTTGTTTGGTATATTTAACAATCAGGTTCCTTGTAAGAGTCTCCAGAGATAGAGAATGTATGTTCACATAGATCCCTGAGGGAATACATCCTCCAAAGTGATTCTAGCAGATTCCTGAAGTCTGACGGCAGCAACACCAACTAAAAGATTTGTGCTGAAGTAGCAGGCAGCACTGAGGAGATGAAGGTGAATTTTCATGTCAGAGCATGCACCATGTTGTTAAAGGCCAGTTAATAGAGGCTAGGATGATGATAGAAGCTTTTCCTAGCAGAGGCAGAGTAGTTGTGGCAGAGTATAAGAATATGTACGCTAAGGAGTGAGATGGGCTTGGGTTTGGGCACTAGTTAGGATGTCTTCTCATCGTGTGGCACAGGGTAAATTACTTAGAACCTATAAATCTTGCTTTCACCCACTA
>RJWJ010023919.1:0-25314 GCA_004363605.1 Indri indri
GGTTCCAGGGAGAGCTGGGAAGTCCTGTTACCAAAAGTTTAGTACTTGTCCGTGCAGCTGAATGAAGAACAAGGACAAGTAGTTTGAGGAGAAGGAAAGAGAAGCTTAATAATCTGCCAGCAAATGAGGAGAATGGCACACTTGCATCTTAAGGTACCATTGTCTTATCTATAAACAGAAATACAGAGCTTTTAATGGGGGTTTTCAGCTTTGGGCTATTGCTGATTAACTATGGCATCTCTGGTGGAGACAATCTGGTAACTTCTGCCCAGACAATTCCATTGAGCCATCTCCTGTGGTACAAAGGACAATGGACTCTCCCCTGCCCCGGGGATTACTGGGCTCGGGCAGGGATGCAGGTTTTAATTCCTAAAAAGAGTGGGGGGAGGTGGTTAAAGAGCTCGTAAAACATTTTACCCTTTTTCAGGCCGTCCCCTCTGTTACAGTCCAGTGTTGGACCTGTTGAGGGCGGGATGACATGGTGGAGACCCCAGACAGAGGGGCAGAGTGGGAACAGGGCTCAGCAGGAACCCCTGGGGCCTGAGTTAAAAGACAGAGGAGTGAGCTCCACACCGAGGGCAAAGAGATCAGAGTGGAAGATGGAAAACCTGGAGGGAAAGAGGTCCCAGCCATGGAGGGAGCAGAGAGCTCAGAGGTAGGAAGCCCCGGCTTCATCACACATCACCTAAAGGTTCAGTGAAGGCGCGGCGAGGGAGCATTTGGGGGCCAGGTGGGAGACACACAAAGTTGAGGGGATTTCTTTTTTTTAAATCAACGAAAAGCCAGAATGGGAAGTACCTAGTGGAGGGTTGAAGATACAGGAGAACGTGGAGGTGATGCGTGGAGCGAAGCTTTGGAGGAGATGGAGGAGGGTCGAACCCAGAGCCGAGGCTGGGGGTGCTGGTCTCAAAAAGGAGGGCAGATCCCTGGGCCTGCAGGGAGCAAGAAACATGGGTAGGGAGGTGGAGCAGCTTTTGGGAAGTGGGCGGCAATGACACCTGTGAGAAGGGCCCAGAGGGGGGCCAGGATGCATCGACAGAGGGGTGAAGGTTTGGGATCCACGCCGTGGGGAATACGAGAAATAGGAGAATGAGGTGCAACTGGGGTCATCTTGAAGCTTATCTTTCCTGAGTCCCTGTCCCTCAATGGCCCCGAGCTCCACCTGGGAATTAAAACACGAATTCATGCAAACGCGAGGTCTCATTCAGGCTTTCACTGCGAGGCTGATGGTGTCGGTTGTGGGAACCACAGTGGGGGCAGGTGTGGAGGGGGTGTTTCTGGTCGTGGGGGTGACTCCCCCTTGGAACTGTACGAGGAGACAACAGCTGGCGTGCCTTTCAAGCAGCCCGGGGTCTGTCTTATCCTCAGTATTTATTTTCCAAGCCGCCATCGGAGGGTGAGCTGCCCCGTCCTCACTCTCAGCTTTCCTGGGGAAGGACGTGTGGAGCCTGTTGAGTTCTGCCCTGCTGGTCTTCGCCTCTCAATGGGAAGCAACTTTGATGTGTGTTGAGAAAAAATACTGTCCTGCGAAAGAAGCTGTGCACGGATGGATCTCCCTCAGCTCTCCTGAGTGTGGAGCCCTCCTGAGTGTGCACCTTGGGACTTTGTGTCCTATTGTCATTCCGTAAAAACTTTCTCTGTGGGTGGCACTGTCTGCACGATTGGCCCGGAAGGCTCCATCAGCCAATATTGTGTCCCCACTGGCTGCCTGCAGGCCCTCCTAGGGGACACTTGAGAAACTCAGATAGAAATATTTCTCTTTGGCAACAGCCTGCTGTTTCCATAGTTTGACAATACTAACCAGATATAAAGTAGCCCAGCAAGGGTAAGGCCGGCCTTGGGAGACAGAGGCCCCATTGCACTCTCACGTCCAACCGTGGGCAACCCAGATAATCTCGTTAAGTCTCCATCTCCTAATCTTCAAAGCAGGCCAACATTGTGAGCCTCAATTATTTTCTGGTGTTGACAGAATGAGTGTTAAAGAACTGTGCACATTTTTGTTATTTTGGTGAATAATTATAAAGTCTTTTGGAGGACATATTTTAGAAACAAATAATAAACTAAACAGACTTTAAATGTATTGATGTTAATTTTGCATAGGTTCAGTAAACCATTGTATGCCATTCTTAGAGATCTACTAATTTAAACAAATGCTCCTCTCACTTGATATTGACAGAGCATCTTTAACCTATTGTTTTGAGCAGGTAATAAACTCACACAATTCAATATTCCAAATGCACAAAAGGGTATGCTTACCTCTCCTGCCCTGCCCAGTGATCCAGGGTCTTTCTACGTAGGGTGACCGACTAGCTCTGGTTTGCCTGGGACTTTCTCATTTAGTACTGAAATTCCCTCCTCTCAGGTAACCCCTCTATCCCCAGCAAACTGGGCTGCTTTGTCACCCTATGCCATAGGCAACAAACATTATGAGTGTGTTGTGTGTCCTTGAAGATGTTTGCCAAGAGCAATCTTGTATTTTAAAAATTGTCACAGGTAAAGAAATAAAGCTCTTTCTCATAAAAAACCAAGGTATGATATTGGGGGGAAAAGGGAACCCATAATAAAATGGAGGCCTAAATCTTATCTTCTAACATAATTGTTTTTTCCATAATTGTTTTCATAATTACAATTTCCAGCTCCAGAGTTGCTATCCCTCTGGGAAGGAAAGTCTCCGTCAGGCTTGGGAAAAAGACTCCTGTAAACGTTAACAATCTGTGGCTCCGTTTCTCATAATCGCAGTTGACCATAAACTCCATTATCCCTTTGCTTATAATTTATATTTGTGGAGTTAAAAAAAGCATTTGTGTACTTGGAGTTTGGACTTCATAAATATGCTCATTTGCCAAGTTATCTTTTAGATTCCCCTGTGCGAGCTAACTGATTTGGGAAAGCCCCATTGCAGAGAAAGCGGAACCCAGCCCTTACCAGGCGCAACCGAGAAAGAGATGGAAGGCCTTTTCCAGGCTAAAAATAGACCCAGAACGAGGTGCATTTTAGCTTCGGGACTTTCACAAACTGTCTGGGAAACTAGCACATTATTGTTTTATGAATAAGGCACTGACGTTCTTTTTAAATGTTCTAGCTTCAGGCTGTTTCACTTTTGTGCAAAAAGGATGAATTATTTATAAAAATAGGCATGAATATCACATGATAATACCCTCATTTCTGGCGGGGAGTAAAATGAGCTGCAGCTGGTGCTGTGTCAGCTCCACGGGCGAGGTGGCGAGAGCAAGTGAGGGATGAGGCTCCGTCCTTGGATCCTTCCAGGGGGCTGATTTCGGAGACGCAGCACGTTCTCCTCCTGGGGGGAGGACAGGACACTCAGCCCTCCTCTTCTCCCCGCCACTCATCGCTCTCTCTCTCTCTCATCCTTCCTTTCGCTTCTCTCTTCTTCTTCTCCTTCCTTTCCTCCTGCCTTCCCTCCTTCTTTCCTTCCTTCCTTCCCGCTCTTCCACCCTCCTCCTTCTTCCTCTCTCTCTCTCTCTCTCTCTGGCAAACTTCAGAAAGCAGAGGATGGAGACCCTTTATAAACTCAAGTGTAAGCAGAAGCTGGTTTCATGAAATTATCTGTGTACACATGACTGGCCTCCGCCAGTGGCAGTTTCCGAATCTGCAAGAGAAAGTGAGAACCGTGTTTTGTCCTTAGGCCGGATGTAAAGCGCCTGGCGCTGAGCACATGCTCCGTAAGACAGTAGCCGGTTAGTAAAGGCTGCCCGGGAACACAGCGGGGTGGCGAGTGTGTGGGCTGAGGCAGGATGGGCGATTGAAAGGGCGAGGGGCTGCACTCCGAGGGGGCAGAGGTCAGGTAAGGGGACTAGCCTGGGTTTAAAACAAAAAGTCCTGCATGTTGGGAAATTTCTCAGACCCGGGCAAACCGTAGGGTTGGTCACCATCCTGAGTTAGGTTAGCACGACTTTTCCTTTTTTTATTCTTCCTCTTTTCTCAGCTGAATACTGATTTACGGTGTCTGGGCTCCAGCATGCGAGCAGGTACCTGTCTCCTTAAGAGGACACTAACTCACCTGGCACCCAGCCGGGGAAGGGGAGAGCCGCCTCGCCTCGCATACCCTGCACCAAGTCCGCGTGACTTTCTCCCGCCCACCTGGCCACTTTGTGAAATGTGACAGAGTATTGAAACAGGATGACTGGAAGGCTGCCACGCTGGGGTGTTCCCCTCCTCCCCTGCTGTCCCTGCAGCGGGGGTTATTCTGAGCCCCCACCCCCCCAGCAGGCCCAGAAGTGGGAGGAACTTGTGCAAAGACCTGAGCCAAATGAGAGAAATACAATTCCGTTTATCATACAGATGATAACAAATGCATATAAAGGAGTCTATTTGAGAACTGGATTTGACTATGAGATCTCACTGGTATTTGAGGTGTGCGTTTTATACCAGTGCCTGTGGCCTCCTGCAGGAGGAGGTTTCTTCAGGGTTCCAGAGAGTTTGCCCACTTTGTCAGCTCTGCTCTTCTAAGTGTGCTCTCATGTTCCCAGCACCGCGGGGGATTCCACAGTGGAGACAAAGCATTTCTAATGGAGCGGTGCCACCGTCATTGGAGATGACGATCCCAGCCTTGATGAGGAGTCAGACATACCGAGCTCAGAATCTGTCGTTGGTGCTGGGGTGGCCTCAGACAGTCCTTAGACCCCTCAGGCCTTTATCTCCTCACCTGTCACCTGGGGAGGCTAACACGGAGCACAGAGGGTGGCTGTGAGGCCTAACAAGATGACGCACATGAGGTGCGACTGACACACAGTGGGCATGCAGTACACACAAGCCCGCCCCACGGCAGCGGCAGCCACCTTGTGACCAGGAGGACACCCTTCTAACGTTGAAGCTAACACTGTGGGTAGCAGAGTGGAGAGATGGAAAGATCCAGGATGCCAGACTTCAGGTACATCTGCTCAATCAACCGACCCCGAACCTCCCTACCTGGGCACTTCCTTTATGTGAGAGAAGAGATTTCCTTTACTATTTAAGTTAGTTCAAGTTGAGTTTTCTGTTTCTTATAGCAGAAAGTCTCGTAACTCAGCGGTCCCCAACCTTTTTGGCACCAGGGACAGGTTTCGTGGAAGACACTTTTTCCACAGACCGGGGTGGGAGGGATGGTTTTGGGATGAATCAATCATGGTACATTTATTGTGCAGTCAAACCTCTCTGCTAATGATAATCTGTATTTGCAGCCGCTCCCCAGCACTAGCATCACCGCCTCAGCTCTGCCTCAGATCACCCGGCAGTAGATTCTCACAAGGCACACACAACCTGGATCCCTCGCATGCGCAGTTTACAGTAGGGTTCTCGCTCCTATGGGAATCTGATGCCGTGCTGATCTGACAGGAGGTGGAGCTTATGTGGTGATGTACATGATGGGGAGCGGCTGTAAATACAGATGAAGCTTTGCTTGCCCTCCCACCCCCAGCTGCTCACCTCCTGCTGTGTGGCCAGTTCCTAACAGGTCCGGAATCTTTTCCACTCTTAAGAAATATTGAGGATCTCAAAGACCTTTTGTTTATGTGGGCTGTACGTAATGATATTTACTGCATTAGAAATTTAAATGGAGAAGTCTTTAAAATATTTTTTTATTTATTTAAAAACAAAAATAATCAATACATTAACATGTTATCATCAATAACCTATTTTTATGAAATAACTAATATTCCAAAACAAGCAGTAGAGAGAAGCATGGCTTTGTTTAACATTTTTTGCTAATCTCTTTGATGTCTGTCTTAATAGAAAATAGCTGGATTCTTTATCTGCTTTTGCATTAAATCTGTTGCAATTTATTGTTTTGGTTGAAGAATATGAAGAAAATCCCGCCTTACCCAGATATCTAGTCAGAAAAGGGAAGAAAATGTTAATGGCTTTTTCATATAATTATGGTCATTCTTTTTTGAAACTACACCAAAACTTGCAAGTAGTATTTAATAAAGATTAGTTGCAATGTGAAATATGAAATCATAGCAATTACTGTTTTATACTTTGTTTCATTAAAATCTCCTGGTCTCTCTTATACTCTGAGTGGATCTTTTACTCAGAAATGATTTTATAACATCGTGCATTGGCCATATGGAAAAATTTATGCAGATCTTCTAAATTTTGACAAATTTCATTATATAATATAAAAAACCCATACTTTTTAATATTACCACCAAGCTCATCAGAAAAGTCTTGAGGTAGGGGAAGCTGTCAAGCTCAAAGATCCTAATTGACAAGTTTTCTTAAAAATTCTAATTTTTGCTTGAAGGCTTGAATTTTATCATCGGCTACAATACTGTCAGTTGGTATCCTTGAACTGACAGGCTCATTTTGTTCATTTTTGAGAACATGCTTGCCAAAGACCAAGTCTGAAGTTTGTCAGTCACTCTTTTGATTCAAAATGGTGTTCCATGAAAAAAGGGGCCAGTTCAGTTTGCAACACTAAAAATTGCACGTGTGTTTCAATGTGCAGCAGAAGTGATTTATTTATCCTTCCCATTTCATCACATGTAATATTTAAAGGGTCTAGATTTAATAATTTCACGGCTACCTCAAGGGCATTCTAAAGTGAAACTGACCTTTTTCCCCATAGTGCACGGTTGTGACAAATACAAATACTATCAGTATAGTTTGCCTCGATTCCTGCTGAGGCACTATTGGTTTTCCACACCATTGCTTTTGCGCTATCAGCGCAAACATCAACACAGGGAAAAAGGTAAATAACATCTTAGTATCATTATGGAATTAGTTTTCACTTTGAAGATTCCCTTAAAGGGTCTCAGGGACCCCAGGGGTCCACAGACCACACCGTTAGAATAGCTCTAGTGTACAGTTGATTCTGGAAGCAACCCAACATGCTTTCATAAACTCTCTCTTTCTGAAATCAACCAGAGTTGGTTTTGTTGCCTGTCACCAGTGTTCCATATTAAACGTGTCATTGTTTATGGTTAGTTGAATCAAAATGTTTAAGGAACTGTAATTGAGTGCAATTTACAAGTAAGCAAATAATCAGAAAGAATTAAAGAAAAGTTTCACTTTACTATAAAATTTTTCATTTGTGCTTTTTACATTCTTGATGTTAAGTCAATGTTAAAAAATCAAACAAATCCACATGAGCCCATGAATTGTGGCAAGAGAAGGGAAAGAGCATTAACATTTTCTCTCTTACTATGGATGCTCCTGGTGACCTTATTGAACTAGGTATTACTGTCCCTGTTTTAGATATTGAAAAAACTGGTATTCAGTGGTTAAGTCTTTGGCCAAGGCCACTCAGTGGTCAAATCTTTCATCCTGACTGAGAGGCTCCAGAGCCCAGGGCCTCTTTGCTCTATCACGCAGGAATTCCCGACAAGTACAAAAATACGAGGCTGTGATATCTGAGGTTTATGCCTTAGGGCAGTGGTCCCCAACCTTTTTGGTGCCAGGGACCAGTTTCACGGAAGACAATTTTTTGTGGACGGGTTTGGGGATGGTTTTGGGATGATTCAAGCGCATTGCATTTATCATGCAGTCAAACCTCTCTGCCAACGATAATCTGTATTTGCAGCCGCTCCCCAGCATTAGCATCACCGCCTCAGCTCCACCTCAGATTATCAGGCATTAGATTCTCATGAGGAGTGCACAACCTAGATCCCTCACATGCGCAGTTTACAGTAGGGTTCGCACTCCTATGAGAATCTAATGTCACTGCTGATCTGACAGGTGGCGGAGCTCAGGGAGTGATGCAAGTGAAGGAGGGTGGCTGTAAATACAGATGAAGCTTCACTGGTTTGCTGTCTGCTCACCTCCTGCTGGGTAGTCCAGTTCCTAATAGGCCATAGACCGGTACCCATCTGCAGCCCAGGGGTTGGGGACCACAGCCTTAGAAAACAGTGCTCCAAAATTATGGACAACATAAGGGGTTCTTTAAAAAATTCTCTTATATTTAATATATTTTATCGTAATGATATGATAATGCTGACTCTCTACTAATGCAGTATTTTTTAACGTACCATAAGGAGGTATTTCATACTTGGAAGAGACCTAAATCATATGATCTATCCACACCTCTCCAGCATCACTGGAGCATGATTGCATATTTGACATGCATTTCAAAAAGTACTCCTGGGTGATGACTTCTGATAATGTGATTGTTGTTCATCCCTCCAAATCAAAATGTATTACACTGTATGTGGAAGGCAGCGTCTAAGATGGCCTCAGAGATAAGTTCCTCCCCTTGACTGTGGACAAGACCTGTGACTTGCTTCTAACCCATAGCATATGGCAAAGGCGAGGGAATGTCGCTTCTGTGATTAGCTTTCATAAGACAGTGACTTCTGTCTTGCTGGCAGACCCTATTGCCATCTTGGCTTGCACACGTTGATGAAGCGAGTCTCTGTGTTGGAAAGGCCCACGTGGCAAGGAACTGAGGGTGGCCTGGCCAAGACCCAGTGCAGAAGCAGATCCTTTCCCAGTAGAGCTTTTAAAGAAGACCCCACCCTGGGCTAACACCTGGGTTGCACCCTTGTGATAGACCCCAAAGCAAAGGACCCAGCTAAGCTGTGCTTAGCTTCCTGACCACAGACTATGAGATAACAAATGTGTGTTGTTTTAAGCCACTAAGTTTTGGGGTAATTTGTTATGTAGCAATAAACAACGAATACACTGTACTATATTTATTTCTTTCTCTAGCAAGACCAGAAGTGAGCTGGTTAAGGTCACTGGTCCTTGTCACATGTGGTTAGCTGTTTACCCACTACTGGAAAGATTCCTGCCAGGACCCGTCCTCAGGGTAAAAGCAGAACCCAGAGGCCGTGGGGGGAACTCCTAGTGCTCCAGGAAGGGGTTCTGTGCCCTCCATCAATTCCCACCTCTGACCTCCCACTACTAGAACCTCCATAATTGTCTTTGTGCACCAGAGCATCATTTAGCTTACAAACCAGAGGCAGTAAGCCAATTACTCCCCGGAGTCTGAAACGTCAGCCTCACAGGGGGTGTAAATCACAATAACTGCGGTACACAGCAAAGGTATGACTGCAGAAATCACATCCCAATCCAGTTCACAAGCAGAGGTGCAAAATGCCTGAAAAATCTGAAGCCATGAGATAAGAAACTTTTCGAGAGCAGGAAATTGGGGGTGGATATTGAAATACATACAATGCATAAGGCATCCAGCAACCACTTCAGAGGCTTCGGTTTTCCCATCTGTAAAATGGGAGTTTACCTCCAGGTCCCACAGTCTTTGAATCTTAGTCGGACGCAATCTGGATTGCTGTGTGCTGGCTCTCTGGGTGCTAAACCAACTATAAAATTAGGATAACACAAAACCTGTCTCCAAAGGTGGTTGCAGAATTAAATGAAACAAATAAAACGTGTTAAATGTGCAGCCTGCCCAAGAGTGATCCTGGCAGTTACCACTTGCCCACGAGGTCCTAAGTCCCGGGGAACTGAGGCCGCCGGCGGGCGGAGCGCAGTCCGGACCCGGGCCCGGTGGCCTGCCCCGCCCACGTGGGGCCGCGGTCCGTCGAATGACTCGGTGCAACGTGTTGGTAGCGGCGGCGCGGGCTCTTCCGGGCGCCGCAGCTTCCTGCCAGGCACCGCGCAGCCGCCTCCGCCGCAGGAGCCGCCGGGGCAGGCCTCTGCGCGGTGCGGACCCGGCTCAGCCGCGCGCCCTGCCCGCCCGCGCCATGCGTGCCGCGCCGCCGCCCGCGCCGCTCCTGCCGCTGCTGCTGCTCGCGCTCCTGGCCGCGCCCGCCGCCCGCGCCAGCAGAGCCGAGTCCGCCCCGGCGCCGCAGCCCGAGCCCAAGCGCGAGTCGCGGCCGCCGCCCGGCCCGGGGCCCGGGAACTCCACCCGGACTGGGTCTGGGGCGGCGGGCAGCGGTGGCGGCAGCTCCAACAGCAGCGGCGACGCCTTGGTGACTCGCATCTCCACCCTGCTCCGCGACCTGCCTACCCTGAAGGCGGCCGTGATCGTGACGTGCGCCTTCAGCGCCCTCCTCATCGCCTGCCTGCTGCTGCGCGTCTTCAGGTGGGTCCCCCCGCCCTCTGCCTTCCCCCGCGGGCCGAGCGCCGCATCGGCAGCCGGCTGTCACCGCGCGCCCAACCCACCTGCGCGCACAGGTGCTCTGGGTGCGGGGCTCTGCTCCAGCCCGGGCGTCTCGGTGCGCTCCAGCCAGCCCTGCGCCACGCTGCCCTGCCGGGGAGCGTGGCAGGGGCCCGGGGCGCGCTCGTCTGTTTTTTCCTGGTATACATCTTAGCAATTTCCCCCCTTTCTTTAACGATATATATCATAAATATTTGATGCCGTTTGTTAACTCTGCTGATGCTTAACACTAATAATAGCAATCTGAATTCTGACAATCTTCCACAGAATTTATTTTTATAATCATTTCACAGATAAGGAAAACATTTTCAGAGAGGCAAGGTGGCTTATCTAAGTAAACTCAGCGGTGGAGGTAGGATTTGAACCCAGCTCCATCTAACTTTAATCTTGCTACCTCTTCTCCCCTCTTGCTTGCAGCTCCCTCACACGCCACCTCCTTTTTTTCTTTTTCTGCTACTGAAAGAAGACATTTCTAGCGTGGGGGGCTGGGCGCCGCCCCCAGGAACGCCTGTTGGAGGCGTACTTTGCACTGGGGTTAGAGCTGGGCTTTAGGGTACTTGGTGACTCTTGGTGGCCTCTGTCATTTTTTGTTAGTGGGGGAATGAAAACGGCTCTCCTAGACCCTTGCTGACGAAGCTGCCCCAGCGAAAGTTCACAGGGGTATGAGGGATCTTGGAGAGACTTTTGTAGGTTGCTCGAGTTCAGGGAGAAAGCCTGTGGGAAGTTAGAAAGGATGTCCAAGTCCCTGGAATGATGAGGTGGACAGGGTACAGGGCATGCAAGGACGTTTTCCCTTAATGCCTGGGAAATCCTGTTTTTTGCAGGAAACGAACCTGTCACTCAGGCCCAGCAGCCTGGAAATCTGGGTATGTGCGTTGGCTGTTCCCTGCCCATTCCCTCCACTTGCAAGTGTACACACTGTGCTTTGGTGTTTGCTCAGCTGTTGAAGGTTTGGGGCCAGCGACCTGCTCCTGGGTAGCATTTTCAGTGCAGGAGCAGAAACTAGACCTGGGAAAGTCAGGGTTGGGAGCTGCCTAGGGAGGTTTGCTGTTGGTTCTGTGTGACTTTGGGTCTAGGTGTTTCCTTCTGGGTCTGTGGGATTAGATGCCGGTCGTCTGAGCAAATAGAGGAGGGGAGCCGTGGCCCCAGCTTCACCTCACCGTCCCTCCCTGCCTCGGCTCAGGGCACATCATTCCCCGCTCTGCTGGTCTCCTCGATGTTCTCTGGGTTGAAGTGCCCCCTCTTCACCCCACCCTTCCCACTGCCCTCGATCCTCTGCTTACAAACTGCAGTGGCTCCTTGTGGCCACTACCTAGGCGTGGCACTACCTAGGCGCGGCATTCGGGGTCTTTGCGAACTGGCCCCAGCCTACCTTGCAGCCATCAAGCATACCTTCTGGGTCCCCTGTCTTGTCTCTGCTCCTTTCCTTATGCTCCATGGTGCTGCTGTGCTTTCCTGCTTCTGGTCCAATTCCTGTTCCACATCTTCCAAGACTGCAGGCAGCCACCAAGGCCCGGCTCCCGTCCTCCTTCCTTGGATAGTTTTCCTGGACATTTGAATGAGGCCATCACTTCCCTTTCTGGCCTCCCCAGCCCTAGCCTCGTGTGTGACCTTCAGTGTAACCCGTACGTGCCATGCTGGCTTGCTGCGTTGAGTGCCCAGCTCTCACGCTCAGCAGAGAGCCTTGGAGGGCAGGGTGTCCAGGTCGTCCTCATGTCTCCATGCCCGTTGTAGGCCTGGCATTCAGCAGAGGTGCCATCGTCATTTACTGACTTCCTGATTGTTCAGTTGGAGTGAATGTTAATGCCTAGAACAGCTCTGAGCCTGGAGGTTGGAAACATTTAGCTCAAAATAGGCCATGGAGCCCACAAGGCAGTGTACTTTCTAAGAAGGTATTTGAACTATTTTGCCAGTCTGCTCTTTATTACCCAGGAGTGGCAGAGAAAAGAAAGCAGCATGCGGCCAGATGTGAGGGGTCTGGGCCTCGTGTCGGAGTGAGTGAGCCGGTGCTCCGGCCTGGAAGGGTGGATCCTCGGTGGCTTGGGTGTGGAGTGGTGAAAGGTGATGACTTCATAGGAGAAGCTCGTTGTGGACACGATCTGCCCCTTCCCAGAAAGACATTTTTATTAGGGCGCGTCTCCAGGTGGACAGCTGCCACCCCAGGTTTGGATGGATGGAACCTTGTAGAATTTTACAGCTGGGAAGGGCCTCGATGGTACACAGTCCTGTGCGGATGAGAAAGTTGCATCCTGGAGAGTGGAATAAGTCATCATTAGATCCTAGAACACTCTGCAAGTCTGTGTGACCAAGGCAGGGCCAGCTCGCCATCCTGGCTACTCTGTGCTCTGGACTGTGGCCCTTCTTCCTCTTCTCCGCGTTCCCTTGTGGGCTTGGTTCGTACACCTGCCATGCCGGCCAGGTGTCCTCCTTCCTTGCTCACTCTCCGGCTCCTCAGCATGCAGGCACCGGTCCTGGCCATTCCACAACCCGAGTGTGCCTGAGACCGTCTTACCTCTGCCCGCGTCACCTTCCCCCAGCGAAGCTTCCCCACCTGCCACTGATTCTGCCCGGGTTGCCTCCCTGCCTTGTCTCTCCTGAATTGCGGTGGCATCTTTCAGGCGAGGGATCCTGCCCCCAACCTCATCCCTCTCCAGTCCATCTTCCCTCTTCTGCCGGAATGCTGGCCTCATCCTTCCTCTCCCCCTCCCTGCCAATCCCCGCTGTGTGCAAGCTCCCGGTGTGCGGGTAAGCCTGTCTCTTTATGGCCCGGGCCCGCCTCCCTCTCGAGCCCCTGTCTTGGCTTTGCCCAGTGTCCCTCTCCCGAAGCTCCAGCCCAGGGGTTCTTCAGAGGTACTGTGTGACCCAGGCATCTTGCCCCACTCTGATCCTCTGCCTGGAGTGCCCCAGCTGCCAAGACTGCATGGCCAGCTCGTTGCTGCTGGACCTCTTGCTGCTGCCCTCTCTGAGCAGCGTCGCCGGCCAGGGCCCTGCGTGCTGCTGAAGCACACTCGAGCTTTGAATTTCCTCCTCAGAGTCAAGTGTCGCTGAACTTCTCCTTCTGCCCGAACAGGCTGAGGGCTCCCAAGGGCCGGGCTGGGCATTAATCTTCCGTGTCTCTCTAACATGCAGTGCGGTTCCAGGCACGGGCTGGCATTTCACAAAGATATTTTTAGAGAAAGAATGTTGAAATCCCAAATATTTTACATTGCTGATGTCTCTTAAAATGTACTCTGGGACTAAAAGCTTGGCCGATGCTGGATACCTGTGAGGGAGGAATTTGGGGAGCGGCCCTTCATTTTCTTAACAATGTAAATAAAAAAGAACAAGTGACGAGTGCCAAGTATTATTGCTTATAAAGCAGCAGTCCTAGCATATTTGTCTGTTTTCCTTGAAGGAGTCACCTTGCCAGACAACAGAAAAAATGTGGATCCAAGGAAACTGCAAATAATATAGTAAAAAAATGTTTATACATTTAATCAAGCAGTTCCATTCCTAAGGTATACATATTTTTAACTGCAGTGTATATTCTTTGATTCTAATGTTAATAATTAGAAGAAGCAGCCAAAAGCATGTACAATGATATTCAGAGAAGTTCTGTTTGGCAGTGAAAAGGTTTAAATGACCTGCGTATCCAACAGCCGGGCATTGGTTAAGTGAACTGTGGTAATCCTTACGGTGGAATTCTGTGCAGCTGTTAAAAATGACGACATTGATATAATACTTGCTATCTATGGTTGAGCGAAACAGCTTACAAGATAGCATGTGTAGTATAAGCTCATATAAATTATAAATATGTATATATAAATGTACAAGTAAATCTATGTGTATGTGAACATGCGTGAATGTGAGTGATTCTTTATAATTTATTATTCATGATATGTTTCTACATTGCCTGAATTCCTTTATAATCAGTGACATGTATTGATCATTTCTCTCCCTGTGTGTGCACTCAGCTCCTTGCTGCATCCTTGGATATGTCTCTCTGAGGACCAGCCCAGAGTATCTGGGGTGTACACCTAGGGGTGGGATTTCTGGGTCCCAGGGGTGCTCATACTTGATGTCCTTGAGTAGGTACCAGTGCAGGCTCCCACCTGTAGGGCCTGAGGGGTCTCAGATCCTCACATCGTAACCAACACTTAGTATTATCTGACTTTCTCATGCTTTCCAATCAGCTGGGTATAATCTGGTATCCCATTGCTTTGTTTTGCATTTTTTCATTTTCTACTGAGGTTGAGAAGCTGTCCCTTTCTATACTTCTTAATCAACCTGTTTTTCCATCTGCAGAATCATTTCCACCTCTCTCATGTATTTTATCATTACGGAAACCATTTTCAGGCAAAATGGGAAGGAGGGAAAGGTGGGTTGGAGACAGAGCGCCCTCTGGCGGGCGCCCCCACATGGCGGCGTGAGCTGTCCTGCTGGCACCCACTGGGTGGCCCCGGGGTCTGCCGCTTGCAGGTTTCCCAGCGAGCGCTGGAAGGGAATCCACGAGGAGGCTGTGTCTCGGAAGTAGAAAACTGTGACTTCTGATTTTCTGATACTGGGATATTGGCAGGATTCAGGGATCACACGCCTAGGCCAGCGACTGCTGGTGTCAGTGCCTTTGGCCTCACCTTTTCACTTAGGATGCTTTACTCTTTTAGTTCTTGGGGGAACTGACTTTACTTCGCTGTGTCTTATGAATAGGGTGGGGGCAAGTCAGGAAAACTCCACCACCTGGAAACGACGGTGTTCTTTCCTCCTGGGGCTCCCTCCCCAGTCTTGGCCAGTCTCCCAGCTCTGCGATGACGCAGGCTCCACCTCCCCCAGGTCTGCGTTGGCTGCATGCCCAGCCACTTCTAATTTCAGAGTCTCTGTAAAATCCTCTTGTCTGAAAGGAGGGTTCGTCTTGGTGCCTCCCAAGGGAGGGAAGATGAATCCTGGGTGATGTGAGGTTGCCCAGCTGTCGGTGGAGAAGGTGCCCACCACCTGTCCTGAGGACAGTGGAACTGACAGAAGCTCAGTTGATTTTACTAAGCCAGGTCTTTGAAAAGGAACTAAAAGTTTCCTGCTTATCTTGGATTTCCCAAATTTTCTATTGTGTATTTACATTTGCAATAAGAAAAGTTATTTAAAAGAAAATATAAAAGCTTAATATTTTCAGCATTTAGGGAAAGTTAGCATTTTGAATGTTTTTAGTTGTTGTTCATTAGTCCATCAATAAATATTCTTTTAGTAAATTGGAGTTTTGGGTGGAGCCATGGTGAGAAGGTCCAGCCCCTTTTTATGACTTTGAGAGATAATGTGGGACTTGTTTAGCATCAGGTAGGTCATTTCTGATTGTTTGGCCAAGGCTTTGAATTGAGGGAAAAAACTATAGAAGCGACACATACTCTCTTCTTTCATGTTTAATTTTACAGGCCATGGTGAAGACGTGTTAAAGCTGATACAACAAAAATCCAGACTTTTTAAAAAAGAGGGTAGAGAGCACGCTCTTGATTCACTTCTCCAAAACATCGTGGTACATGAAAAGGGTGTCATCGCCCAAATGGCTCTTCCCCGGGGAGGATTTTGCCCCCTGACATCTGGACATGTCTGGAGACGTTTTTGGTTGTCAGGGCTAGGGGGTGGGGTGGGGGGAGAATGCTACTGGCATCTGGTGAGTAGAGGCCAGGAGGCTGCTGAACATCCTACAATGCACGGAACACCTCCCCCGCCCGCCGAATTATCCAGCCTCACGTGTCAAGGGTGCCAGGGTTGAGAAACTCTGAGAACCTTGGCTTTGAGGCCTGCTGGTTGTCTGATGTGAGCAGTTTCCTGGACCTTTCTGGGCATTTGTTTCCCATCATTAATTACAGTACATGCTTCCAAGGGCTGTTGGGATATTTAGAATGAGATTGTGTCAACCAAGTCCCCGGCTCCCCTTTAAGCAGCCAAGTGTCCTATTGTCTTGAAAAATATGATTCTGAAAACAGATGCAATTTACACCCAACCTTTTGGTCTTGCTTCTGCCCGTAAATGAGGATGCAGCCATATGGCCAAAATAATCAGGCAGGTGCATCTGCTTCTGAGCCTCTTTGAAATGAAATTGGCAACTATTTAGCCCAAGCGAGCCCACTCAGTTCCCTGATGAAGGAGGTGCCTCATGACTGCCCTTTTTAATAGGCCTGTGCGGACCTGGCACCTGCGACTGATTTCTTCTATCAAATTGGAAAGGGAGGAAAATCCCTCTTTAATTTAACCCTGAGTCCTCTGGGTTATATGGCATCACCCATAGACTCTGATGCCCATGCGTCCTTTGTGTTTGGGGGTCTTTGCAAATGCAGATCCTTCTTGAGACTCCAGGCACATCTAGGGGCAAGCGGTGGTGTTGGGGAAGTCCAGTGTCAGTGTCTGCAGAGCATCCTGTAGGGACAGTGGACAGTGTCAGGGGTGGGAAACCCTCCTGCATTTAAGCATAGAAGTCTTCATGGGTAGTGTTGGGAACTTTAGTTTAATGGTTGCTATTTTGGGTGCTACCATTTGCAAAGGGAAGTTCTGGGACCATGAATTTAGGATTATGTTGTTATGGTTTCATTTTTAAAAAGCTATACTTAATCTAAGGGTGATGTGCCAGGCATCCAGACTTGATATTTATTTTCCTGGAGGTGCAGGGAGGAGGAAACCCATTGCCATTGGCAGGTGAGGTGTGTGTCGGGGGGAGGGCTCTTCCAGACCCCGGAGGTCACAGTGCCCTGTAGCCTCTCGGGTGTGGACTTTCTTTGTAGTTGGAGCTCCTCTGACTTACCTCCCCCACTCCTTGTACAGATGAGGAAACTGAGGCCCAGAAGTAGGGAGGGTTTCTTAAAGCCACTCAGTAAGTTCGTAGAAAAAGTAGGACTTAAGCCCAGGTGTTTAGATGCCAAGTTTCACCCTTTCTGGACGTCCCAGATGTGGTGGGCTGAACTTTGGTGCTATCCAGCTGGGTCTTCCCAACACCCAGCCCAGCACCCAGGAGGAGCACTGACTGTGAACATAGGGGTGCCACAGGGCACGTCAGAGGCCAAGAAGCATCCAGGTCAATCTGGGAGGTAGGACAATGCTCTTGAATGAGTCCGCTGGGCAGATAAGAAGCCATCTAGTCCAGTAGAGGAGCCATGTGTTCAAAGCAATACTTGACGGACTGAGAAAGGACCGGCACAGTGGCTTTGGCCGGGGACAGAGTGGTTTGGGAAGGCATCATACAGGAGGAAGAACATTAGGATTTGGCCAGATGGGAGGAAGAAGAGGTTCTTCCGGGGCTAGATGGGTGAAGCAGGTTTTGCTGTGGGTAGTGTTTGTGAGAATGATCACTTGGAAATCGTGGTGATGATAATAACAATAGCAACTGGTATTTATTAAGCCCTTACTGTGTACTAGGCTCTGTGATAAGCATTGTATGTTTCCTTGCTCCTATGAGCAATACACTGTTGGGGGTCCCCATTTTACAGATGAGCAAACCAAGGCACAGAGCGATGAAGTGTCTTGCTGAGGTCATGCCCTGGTGAAAGGGAGGAGTCTGACTCACCCTCCCCCAGTCGCAGCGGGATTTTGGAAGACCGCCATTCCAGCTGGAGGATTTTGGGATTTGTAGTCAGAGGTGCGAATGGAGGATTTGAATACAGGAGTGAAATTATCAAAGGTCTGCTTTAGAAACCCCGATCCTTATTCAGTCTTACTCAGTAGTTGCCGAGTGAATGGATGAATAGTGACGTGGCTGGCATGGGGGCCCAGGATGGCTGGGACACCTGGAGGCCTGAGGGGATGAAGAGGAAGTGAAAAGTGTCAGGATGCCCTGAAGGGCCCGGAGAAGGGGGGTGTGGTGAAGGGGCTGGCCAGGCAGGGGAGGCGAGAAGCCTTGGTGAGGAAGAGGAGGCACAGGTGAAACTGGCACATGGCAAGGCCAGCCATGCATGCAGCCGACATCGCGCTGGGGTGGAGGGTCGGGAGCGTCCACCGAGAAGTAGCGGTCCCCGAAGCAGGGGTAGCAAGGACTGACACCCCCACACCTCCCCTACCACGTAGCAGGGGCAAGTGGATGCTGGAAGGGCCACTTACGGCGTGTGTCCCAAAGCACCGTGAGCTTTCCAGACTGTGGTCTGGTCCCCTGGGGCCACCAGAGTCCCTCTTGGTTATCTTGCCGCTGCCCTTGATCCCGCGGAGCTGCCTTCTTTGCCTTAAACCTCGCTTTACACCCTCCCCTGCCACCTCATAAGAAAACAAAGTGGGCCCAACCCTTTGCAAACACACGAGAGCTGGAGGAACAGGTCTTGGGGCATTTGCTGTTGCTGTTTCTCATGCGGCTCTTCCAACAGGTCAAACCCGGGCTGTGCTGATTTTGTCTTGGAAGAATGAGAGCTGAATCTATCCCTCACGGACTGAGAGAGGGAAAGAGAAACAGGGTGGGGAGCGGATGGAGGCGAAACATGGTGGTGTTATGAAGGAAAACCCTAAGACTCACCATAGAGCTCTGTGGGGCTGTCTGGCCCATGGGGTATAATCCTGTCTGAAGTGTAAGCCCTGTACTGTGCATTGGTGCCAGTGTTGGCGGCCGTCAACAGCGGCAACCAAGGGGATGGTGGCCAGGAGGGGAGGGGACGGGGAGCAGCTAGGCTCTATAAATAATGGTAACACTCCTTAATCGTGGTCGCACGGGTGGTGCATAGAGACAAGGAAGACCTGGGTCAGACGTGTGTATCGTTACGTCTCGGAGCTCGTGATTTTCAGCTGAATTATTAACTATCACTCATGCCTGGTGCTCATGCCGTAATAAGCCATGGCCAGGGCACTAAGTCAGAGATTGCATGCTGATGGCCCCGGGGCCAAAAAATCTGGCTTGCAGACATGGTTTTTGTTTGTTTTTGTTTTTGATCTGTACAGTGTTTTTAAAAGCTAAGATAGTTGGGAATATTTAAAAATCGGGAGTTTTTGCATAAAAATCCAGATCTCCTGCTTCTCTTGACAGACGGGGGTTCCTAGAGTGTGGGGCCTCTGTTCCACGGGACAGTCAGGCGGGAACTGGGTAGCTGCCGCCCCGTCTAGGCTGGGCAGGGCACCGCTCTTTGTGTCTCTTTGGCTTGAAGACAGAGCATTGTCCACCATTTGTCATCGTCATTTGTTCCCATGTTTCTGTCGGGGCAGTCCCGCTGTACTGGTTTTCTGTGTCCTGCAGCAGAGCCCTGGGGCATTTGAGCTATTGACCAGGTGCATTGAGTCTTTGTGCTTGACGGGGCGCTGGGCACTGGAACAGAGGGTCTGCGTGTGGTGGGGAGGGCGTCCCAGGACAGGGGTGAGGCGTGGGCACATCTGGAGGGCTCCCCAACACCTGCATTCTGAGATGGCTCAGCCGGAGCCCGTGTTTGGGCTGGGCTGCTGGAGATCTTGAAGCTCGCACTGCACCAGGGGAAAATACTTTTATCTGGTGTGACTTAATGTGTGTCTGAGGTTGCCCATCTGCAGCGGAGCATGGTGAGATTCATATGGCACGGGTGTTTGCCTCTCCCAGGGGCTTGGTGAAACTGCGTCAGAGGGAAGGTATCGGGTGGAGCTCAGGGGGCTTTGCCCAGGCAGGAAGGGAGGATGGGCTGGTACTCAGGACTGGTGCTATGGAGGCAGGCCCTGGTGGCTTTGCCATCGAGACCCCTGCTGGCCCACTGATTTTCTGGGGGACTCTGGCACTGACCTCCCTATGGGGTGGGGCAGAGGCCAGAGCTGGAAAGGGGGTTCTGGAGTCACGTTTTCCCTTTCTTCAAGTTCAGTTGGTTTTCTAGGGGAGACTCTGCCATGTCTGTGTTTCGAGGAGGAGGCGCAGAGTAGAGCTCAGAGGTTAAAAATGAGACAGGCCTGTGTCCTCAGAGCGTCGGGGGCAACTGCGCCTGCACACTGTTCCCGTCTACACTGCAGGCAGCTGCCTGCTCCAGGTCCCCCCACATTCCATTTTCATTTTCTTTACGAATTCTTCTAAGTGTCGGAAGTCACACGTGCTGTTTGTGACAAGTAGTGTGGTTTCAGCAGAACGCTGGCCCTTGAGCTGCAGAACTGTGTCCGTGGGCTCAGAGATGGAAACGGCGGGGGTGGGGGAAAGGTGTCAGTTGCTGGATTTGGATTCCGAAGTCACCAGGTGAGCCTTGCAAAGCCACACCGAGGCAGCGAGTGACAGGTGGGCTCTGGGAGAGGGATTGCAGCCTGACACAGACGGAGTCCGTTTCAAATTTTATTTCAATTACTCACTTTGAATTTTATTTATTTACTTGCTTTAAAAATAGGTCCCATATATATTTTTTCACATGGTTCAAAATTGATAAGAAATAAAAGAGGATATAGCGAAAAACCTCAGCCACCCAGTTTCCTTCACTGCATGCTATCAGTTTCTTGTGGAGCTTTCCAGAGAGATTTTATAAATATAGAAACAAATGTAACACATATATATATATATGTACAGACACATACATCGTCCCTATTTTTTTTATAACAGCTTTGGTGAGATATAATTCATACACCATACATTTCAGCCACGTAAAGTGTCCAACTCAGTGGCTTTTAGTATATGCCAGAGTTGTGCGCTGCGCCCCCTCCATGAAATGTGGAATCAGCTTGTTTAGATCCCCAAGAAAAATCAGTCAGTATTTTATTGGATGTCACTGAACTTGCAGATTAATTTCGGTGGCTTGATATCTTCATGAGACCGAAACTTTCTAGTCAGAAGCACAGTGTGCCTCGTTTTGTCGACACACTTCTTCTGGTTGCCTTTGGGCGTCGCAGGAGCTGGCTGGCCACCCAGAGAACTTGCTGTTGCACTTCCAGCTGCCTGAGCGGTGTTGATTGAGTGCCGAGTCGTAGGGTTTGGGGACAGCTGGGTGTCTGAGGCGAGTCTCCTTCCCTCTCGTTGGAGCGTGAAGAGCTGGGATTTTGGAGTGCGATAGACCTGGATGTGAGTCCTACTTACTGGGGAATGTCACTCAGTGCCTCGTGGCCTTGGTTTCCTTAACTTGATGATGGGAACCCTCCTTGCCTCGCTGGCTAGAGGCTGTGATGAGGTCATGTGTGTGTCGCCTGGCACTAGGGCTTATCGTGGTGGCTGCTGTTACTGTCACCCCAGTGGAGGGGAGGACGCAGGACAGTCGTGTGTGCTTAGAGGTCACATATGGACAGTGGCCCACAGCAGGGATGGTGCCTTTGAGTGGAGGTTGTGGGAGCTGTAAGATTGGAAGAGGGGGAAAACCTGGCCTGGTTGGGATGTCCTGGAAAGGCCTCGGGAGAAACAGGAAAGCTGATGGTGTCATGGAGCAGGCAGAGTGGCAGGCGCCGTGAGGCTCTATTCCTAGGACCCCAGCCATCCTTGGCAAGAAGTCAAGATGGGTGAAGAAATTAAGGTTCGGGAGGAGCAGCTTGCCCAGAGGCACATATAGACAAGGGAACTGCGGAGTTGAGCTCTGACTGCCAGACCCAAAACTGAACCAGCCCGTGAGGGTTTAGTTTTGTTTTTCTCTGTGGGGGAGGGCGAGGCAGGGAGGCCTGTCTCCCGCTGGCCTGCTGAGCTCTGGTGCTCGCTCCCAGCCGGGTTGTTTGTCTAAGTGGTGCGACTGCGAAACCCGTTTCTGACCAGCTGTTGAAGGGCCCTTTGAGTAAACAAACCCTCTGGCTTCGGGGTTATGTTTCAGAGTGAAATAATTTTGAACACCTCTCTCTCTCGTTGGAAGTGTGTGTTTTGGTTTGAAGGGAAGGGTCCCCTCTGTAACTTCTCAGGCCTTGCCTGTGGCGTGAGGACAACATGGAGGTTTACTTAAAAATACCACTGGCCGTCTCTTGGTGGAGGACACCTGGTTTATGGTAGGCTGTTCCAGAAAAGGAAAGTTCCAGCATGGGGGCCATGCTGCGGGGGATGTGCCAGCGGTGTCTTTTCCCTTCTTTGTTTCCCGAATCTCCTTCTTCCACAGGAGGCGCTACACTGGACAGTTCTCGCAGGCTGCCCTCTTACTGTGTCCCCCCCACGCCAGCCCTGGTACAGCCAAGGGACAGGCCCTGTGGGTAGGAACGCCGGCCTGCCAACCCAAGTCTGACTCCACACCTGGGCTTCTAGAACCGGGTGCTTTGTCCTAAGCCGCAGGATCTCTGGGTAAGATGAGGGCTCTGTCCGCAGGGCTGACCGGCTGCCTGTAAAGAGACTCGGATGACGTCGGATTCTCTGTGGTGGCGTAGTCTTTGCTTTCTCCTCAGGCCCCTGTGCTCATAGCGGTCTCGTGAGGTGGAGTCACCAGATGTTTGTCTTCCTGGAAAGCCTGTTCACAGGTAGCCCTGAGCAAACAATTTCATGCTTCTGGCACGGAGGCACTATTTACATGCACGGTTCTTGTTTCTGTTAGTACGAGGGGAAGAGTCCTGGGTTTTAAAGGGTTTGAGGAAATAGGAAAACTATGTGTGGAAGGTCTACCATTAAAATGTGGGATTTAGATTAATAATAGTCCATAAGAGTTAAAAAAAATCCCAAGCTGATATTGTTATTACTGGTGGCTTCATTTCGTGCCGTGCCTGCCTTCGAGGCCCCATGGGCGTTGGGGTTTGTTAGGTTGTGTGTGACCCAAAGCCCGGCCCCAGCTGGCTTTGGTGAATAAGAGGGTAGGTTTGTAGTTTTCCAGGAGGGCTGGCTGTGTAGGAGAGTTGGGACCCGCTCTCTCACGCACTCTCTCTCCAATCTGCCCTCTACCATGTTGGCTTTATTTTCTGTTTTTAGAAGGCAGCAAGATGGTTTGTGTCATCTGAGTCTCAAGGCTGGGGCCGGGCCCCCACCTGCCCCGTTCCAGCCTTCCCACCAAGGGTTTTGACTGGTCGTGCCTTCCTCCCCCTCCCCTGCCATTGCCTTGGCCTGGGGGGTGTGGGGCACTCATTGGCTTGGGCCCATGTCCACTCCTGGGGCTGGGGGTGCGGCCAGGCCTCCTCGGCCATGGAGACCGTGTCGGAGGGGGATCCACCAAGGGGACACAGGATACATTTGCCCAAGGAGGGAGGAAATGGATGCTGGCTGGCTCCCGATCAGCACGTGTCCTAAGGGAGTCACAATTTAGAAAGAGTCTGCTAGAAGTGTGCCAGATCGATGCAAAATAGGAAAGTGTGAGCCGTGTTAAGTGACACGTTACAGAAAGTGTGATAGGGGAGGGCAAAGGGTTTTGGGTATTAAAGCCAAGTGGTGGTGAAGTCTGGGGGAGTGTGGGCGGGGCTCTCTGTTGGGAGTGAGTGGGGAGTTGCCATGGAGAGCTGGCGCCTTGCGCCTTGGCAAGCCGGGGTTGGTTCAAGGTGGCCTGTTGGGGAGGTCCGCACTGGGGCAGCCATTGGCCCTCTCAGGAATGGTACGTGCTCACTGTGTGCCCCGTGCTCTCCTGCCTTTGTGGCACATTTCAGACTGCGGGTAGTTGTGTTGTGTAGCACTTCACCCAGCCACATGGGAGGGAGGTGGGCGGTGAAGACTGCGAGCCTTCTGGTCACTGGGCTGCCTGCTTCAGACCCTAGCTCTGCCGCTCATTCGCTGTGTGGCCGTGGGCAAGTCGACCTCTCTGGGCCTCAGTTTCCTTGGCTGTAAGGGATGACAGTAGCATATGCCTCTCAGGGTGACTTAGACATTTTGCATGTGGTCACACATGTGAATTGCTTAGTCGGCGCCCAGGAAGAGCTCAACTCTTATGGACTGTTATTAATTTAAAAAGACGTGTTATGGAATCCACATTTAGAGAAGAGAGAGGAGGACCTGGGGAGGCTATTTAGGCTTTGAACGCACTCTTTTCCCATTTTCTCAGGTTCTCTCTCTCTCAGGCAGAATGGCACTGTTTTCTGACCCCTGGGCAGTCGGGCTCAGGGATCTGAAGGTGTGTGGGAAACGCTGATCCACTCTGTTCATAAACATCCCTGCTTCCGACTGGTGCACAGCTAGTGGAGGAAGAGTTCACCTTCTAATTTGAGAAATGCATGCCAATTCCCACTCGCCAGCCGCCCGCCAGTCCCACTGCCCGCCCCTCCATCCCCCAGCTCCAGGTATATGTTGTGCAGTTTCCCTCCCGCCCATTGGTGGAGACCCTTGTGGACGCAGCCAGCGTGCCCAGTGCTCCTCTGCTGGGAATGTGTCTAAGTGTCCTTAAACTTCTCACAAGCCTCAGTTTTCCCTTATTATAATAACATGCCCAGCAGTGAAACAGCAGAAAATGCTCTTCTTTTGTAAAGAGCATTTTGTCTAAGAGTGTTGATGGAAATGTAATTTCTCTAACTCATTATGTCAAAACTGGCATTTGAAACATGCATGAGGGCTCCTGCTAATGGCCTTTTGTGTCAGGGTTCTTCAGGAAAACAGAATCGATAGCGGCTGGGTATGTATGCATGTGTGTATTGGGGGGGAGAAGTTTATTATAAGGAATTGGCTCATAAGACTCCATAAACAAGAGTCTTAAGATTATAGAGAAGAAAGAGTGATTTTACAGGTAGTGGGGATCCACTCCTGTGAGGCAGGGCTGAAGTGGGAGCCTCCGGAGCCTTCTCCCAGGGTCAGCAGGTCGGTCCTGCCCCAGAGCCTACAACTAACGAGGTGTCAAGTTCCAAGTGCGCTAAGAGATTTGCAAATCCTCTTTTACATTTTACGTTTTCTGGGCTTTTTGATACCTGAAAAAGAGTCACAAACAGGACTGTGATTTCTCAGCCTGAAACTCTCTGGGTGTCCATCTTTTTGAGGGCCCAGAGGGGCCTTTCCCTGGTCCTCTGGTTCACAGGGACATCTCCTTTTCTAATGTTTGGGTATGTGTTGGAAATGGACAGCCCAGTCCTGCCCCCTTGCAAAGCCAGGTGTTTCCTCCAAGCAGCTAGTGAATCATCCGGGTGGAGATTTAGGGCTGTCTTCCTGGGAAAAGTGTCATGTGTGGGTCTGTGTAGATTGGGGGTTTAGCCCTAGTCTTGAAGGCTTGAGGATGGGTGGTTTTGTCTTGGATTGCTTGTGGCATTTGGAGCCATTTCTGGGCTTAAATTTCCCGCATCTAGTACTGGAGACGGAATTGGTCAGGGATTATAAATTGTGTGGAGATTGATCTTAACTCCTTTAGTGGGAGGTGGGGAGAAGAATCTGTTGATGGAGAGAATGTGGGACCAACAGTATTTATAAGGTGAGCATTGATAGTCCCACACAAAGCCTGCTTCCAAAATACCCTTATCCTAGGGCCACTGGCAAGGTGACTGGCCGTGCCCCTTCGCTTTATCCTCTTACCACCAGGCTTGGCATTTGCACCATGCTT